>JAGDQP010071185.1:0-10663 GCA_022664845.1 Lepisma saccharinum | reverse complement strand
ACCTCCTACTTGCAAATCACGCACTGAATAAGTTTCTTGCTGCTCCGCCATGCAAACCTTATGAAGAGGCTGTTGAGCTGGCTTAGCTACTCTGGATTCATTTTGCTGGACCACCCAGTAATGACTTGATCGTATCCCAACTACAGGTTTTACTCTGCCCCGTTCCTCATCTTTACTGACTGATTCTAAAGGATCGTTTTTCACTATCTGGTAAGTGAAGAAGCTTTATGTTTGGGACAAGAGAAGACAACAGTTCCAACAAAGGAAGCTGAATCTCGAATGACTTCAAATTTCCACGGCGGGTAGCTGATTCGTCAGGGAGGTGTATAGAGGTGAATATACTGCTTCAAGATATGGCGGGAAATTCACATATGTACAAGATTTTGGATTATATTATTTTTTAAATAACTCAGTTCCATAGGCAATGACCTCGAACTTGCAGGAAATATTGCTTCATGGTCAGAAAATATTTACGGTAATTTTGGGTCACGTGAAAAGTGTTGCCAACTCTAGGATCTTTTTAAAGAAATAGTTTGTTTTTTTCAGTTTCACTCCCAACATTTCCCGCCATAAATTCCGTCCTATCCAAAACACGAGAACGTGAATTACAAGCGTTTTAAAGTACGTTCCCTGCTCTAACAAATAAAATACAAACGGTCATATTCGGGTAAATAGTTTTCGAGTTCTAACGCTATAAGTGAAACTCAACGGGAAATCTCGAAAAATCCTTCGTTAAAAATATCTATAAAAATAAATAAATAATAATAATAATAATAAAAAAAAAAATCAAGGCAGAAATTCGGGAATCTGCTTCTACCAGTTAACTACCTACCAATTGGGTATCATATGGTAAATCTTTCAGAATGTTTAAGGACTTTTGTTTTTTCTTTTTAGATACTGTTGTTAGAAAATGTCACATATCTTAGCTTCTGGCACTTTTGGTGACAAATGTTACCAAAATTACGTACCCCAGGACAGAGCAAAAATACTGGTAGAACTAACCAAGTAGAAGTACAGATTACTGGTATTATTATAACTTTGATCTGTTTTTTTTTTTTTTTTTTTAAAGAAAAAGTCTTGAAGTTACGTAAAATTACAAAGTTTTGGTGTAATTTGTCAATTTTTTTTCAGGTCATCCTGTACAATTACAGTGTTTCCAGGACGTTAGATAACAGTTTATGTCTTTAAAAACAAATCATGTTTCTAGCTTTTATAGTTATTGACGCATCATTCATTTCAAAATATGACGATTTACGTGTTTTTCACTGACGGATCAAGAACGCAATTTTGAACAAGCCCTAACTCATCCAAATTATTTTTTCCCCGCAAAAATCCAGAAATCTAAAATTCTTCCTATAATATTCAAAATATTTCTTCAATTCCCTGGAGGTTTAAGAGTATTTTATTACAAACTATACCAAATAACTTCCTGTCCTCAGTTAATTCCTTATGTTTGTGAGGGTAAATATATAGTAAGTATAGCAATGTGGGAGTGATGCATAAATAATCCCATCATTTGCATCGTAAGGCTGCAGGAAAACAAAGCAATAGTAAATTGGGATGAATGTGTGAAAGCTAAACTCCAATCCTGCTGATTACATTGATTATCTGCAGCGTAAAGTTTTAAATACTTGCTCTGTGAATAAAACATTTAAAAAATCACAGAAAAGTTGTTTTTTATACAACGGTACCCTGCACCAACGGGCGGGTACTTCAGCTAGTTTAAAATAAAATGATGTGGAATTGACCCAATGGATAGAACGAAATCTCGCTTGTATGAATTGTATTTTCGGCCTTTAGGCATCTAAGGCTCCGGCCGGGACAGCGGAGGGGAAAGGAGTTGAGAACGTGTCGGCTAGTGCCTATGTTGAAGGTACCATCCAGGCACTTGCCTGGTGTGACTGAGGAAAAACCCTAGAAAACCTCAATCAGGATGGTCGGCTGCTGGGATCAAACCCACGACCTCCCGAATGCTACGCCAACGCTCTACCACTTAGTTACTGCGGCTCGGTCTGTCGTCTTCGAATCGACAGGTAAGAACCTAATTTTCCCATGACAGGTTATTAAAAGATGAGTGCATTACCGCTTGCACTATAAGCCTTATAATTATTAATAACAGTAACTAATAATAGTAATAGTAGAAGTATAATCATTCATTATAATGACACAATATTCTCTATATTCTAACTTTGCTTTAATAAACATAAACTTGCGTGGGGTTTGGTTTCCAACTGTTGACTTTCATTTATGTTCCTCGTCATGTGGCTTGTCACCGTATTTACCTAGGTATATCTGACGAGTTCTAGGTTTTGAAGTTTCTTTTGGGGGGTAGAAAGTTAGCAATTTCACATCAACTCACATCTCGTAGATTATATACAGTAATGAAGTTATTTTATAGTTAATTCTGAAGATGGGAGATTCATTTACTGCTAATAATGTTGAATTCTTACTGTAATGCTAACATTTTACAAAAACGATAAACCTAGTGCTATGACTTTTTCTAACTCATTAATTAAAGTTGGAAACGTAGGATCTTCAATAGCTTTTCAAACACGACAGATTTTACGTCTAACAACACTGGGATTACATTGCATTGGCAGGCAGGATTGAGCCGGTGTAATTAAGATCTAAAATGTGAAACGCAGACTTTTAGTTATGTTTTCTTGCCTAACTCATATATTTTAAGAAATTTCTTCATACCAGCCTCGAGCATTTTCGCTGTCCATCAACTCACAATCCACCACCCGTTCTTAATAATCATTCTGTAGAACCACAAACATTTCAGCACTAGCATCCATAAGCACTAATAGCGAATTCCTCCAATAAACTTCCAACCAACATAGCTTGGCCTTGTAGCATTTAGAGAGAATCATGACACAATAGAATCACCCCACTCGACAAGGGGTCTACCACAGAAAACTATTACCTGCAGGCGGCTATCAACTAACTGATATCTGCAAACCAACTGTCACAGGCTAAACCTTCATGTACCAACAGAAAATCTCCGAGTTTATCTGCAAGAGTCCCTTAATAAGAGTATTTCCGAAATAATAATACATGTAAATCCCAATAGCTTACACGCCTTTACTTTCTGCCTGCTATGTAAAATTCATAAACCAGGTAATTCCGACATACTACTGTAGATGGTATTTCCTTGTACACCAAGATTCCTCACATTAATGGCCTAATAGCTTTGGAGTTCTTCCTCACCCACAGACCAAACTATCCTTTTTTTTCCCTTAAATTTTAGTCAACCTAGTTCTCACCTTTAACAATGCCCTGAAATACAAGGTACAATCACGGGTGCGTGAATGGGCCATTTGTATGCTAACCTGTTTATGGCACGCTTGAATACGATTTTCTATAAACCAAAATATTGACTCCACTAATTTGGATGAGTTTTTTGGATGACATCTTCGTCTCTGGTCATAGGGTAAAGCCACTCAAATTCCTGCAACAAGTGAACCAGTTTCACGTTGTCCAGTTCACTTGTTCCATTTTGAACCATAAAGCCACATTCCCTGACTTGGACACCACTCTAGAAAACAACATCTCCACTACTGGCGTTCACATAAAAACTAACAACATACAATACCTGCATTATGCAAGATCCCATCCCTACCACACCAAAGACAACCGAATCCCACCATCTCTGTAACCGAAACCTACAACCACCATCTCCAGAGGTTCAAGTCGATCGAGGATACATACCCATCTAACCTTGCAACCAAGCAGATCCGACCTATAGTCTTCCACATTCAATCTACCAACACTTCCAGCGCCAAGTCAAATCCACCGCCTCATCCTAAACTAAACAAGATAAAAAATTCTGCTTTTCCATTTCCATATTCTCCATTAGATCCCGATACCAGATCAGTTTTTCCCACTAAGCTGAGATTAGTTTTTCGGCACCCTCCCAAACTTACTCCCTCTCAGTCAAGAATGAAAGAATGCTAGATGAAAACCGGACTTATCCAAATTCCGTCTTTACTTAAATCACTGCTATTAGCAATTTCACATGTCATATACATTATAATCTGCATATTCTGGCACATATTGTTTGTAAAAGGAACAGACGGTCCCTTACACCTTCATAGCGCTGCCCGGTTATACTACTGTCACAACTCAAAATTTGTCAATTTTAAGTTATTTACATATTCGGACTCCTGAAACTACACTCCATCCGGCAATATAAGTATCATAACCGTAGATCTTCTATAACCCTTCGAGAGCGCTATTGTCAGCATTTCACAACCCCAGTTAATATCTATATCCGTCTTTAATACTAGCACTACTTTATATTAACACAACCTCACAATAATGACACCGATCGGCAAGAGCATACTTAGAAATGTAAAACTGTTTAAGCAGTATCCTGTTACCATTCTTTCTTACTTTTCAATATAAATTACAAAAACCATGAACATGTTCCATTGCAACTTTTTGAAAATAACTTTTTTTTTTGAGTTGCGACAGTGTTATTGCCGGGAAGCGGTAACACTAATTATAATCACAGTTAATTTTTCGCCACCAACATATTCAATACCTTCCTTTTATTCGTCTCCTTTCCTGATGGACTATAACCGGTTCACTTGCCAACTCCAGTCCTATTTTCCATTAGTACCTGCGCACTACGAATTTTTACATGTCTTTGTCACGGATGTGCCATTTTGGAAATGTTAGGTCTCCTCTACTATCTGTTCGACCTCTTCGTCATCAATAATGAGATTATGTATAGGAATATACGAGTTACTTTGAATTGTGTGTGAGTTTAATAGTACAAGTTAATTTATTCAGGAACGAACGTAGGCACTAATTCTTTATCTATTCAAATTTTACCTTACACTTGGTCTATCATGTCTATTCCTATTTGTACTTTGTATTTTATATTACTATTATTATAATTTCCGCACTGTCTTCATCCTATCTCCGTCAGGACGCTTCCTCCCAGGTACCCCTCTTTCTTCCCCGCCTACTTTAGCAATCTTTCCGTATTGATGACCTGGCCCAGTCTGTCACCCAACCCCTTCCAATATGGAGCATAACAACTAATAGTAACAATTCCTATTATCTTTTCTCGGTCCTATACCGTGACCATGTCTTTCGCGAAGCTTGTAACTTGTGTAAAATATCTGTGCGCCTGCCAACCAAGTTCAGGACATACATACAGGCAGGTACTGTATACACGAAACTTCACGTAACAATGAAAACGTTGCATACTATCGACGCAAAAAAGATAGTTTTAGCAGGTGTCTGTCTGAAGTGGCCATAATTAGTAAGGAACTACAACTAAAGCTTGAAATAATGAGTCATAAATAAGTTTAAAAAAAACGAAAAAAAAAAACACACACCAAACAAACAGGACCATCATCTACGTACAGCAAACCTGATTGTTCGAAGGTAAAGTTAACACCTACCATACTATTACTATTCCTTAGCTAGCCCATAAAACAACTTCTTAAGTACTCTTTACAGATAATAGTTCATTCTATATATCTTCGTAATTAACACTCAAATTGTGCGCAATGTCCATTTGACATATGAATATAAACAGCACTATTCAAACCGACTTCATAAAACATTAAAATCTGTTGATTTAATTAAACCCCCATTGTTCGTTCAAATTCAACAATGCTATTAGTAAATTAATTAAATTAATTCTTTAAATAAAATCACAAATTTGTCTAACATTTCACTCCCTCTTTCCGGAATGAAACTCCACTTGCATTAAATGTTTACGAATATCCCTTACACTGAAAATGTTTTGTGGCTCTCATACAACGTTGCGAACGTCTTAATATTGGTGTATTATCTTGAATGTGTTCGGCTATTATGGGTTTAGTTTCTTGATAATTTTCATTGTTTTCAACCACCTATGGCATATTCGGCACCTCTAATGTATCTTCATGTACAACCATCTGTTGTTGCGTCTTGCCATTATCTAAATTCAACCATGACTTTCCATCTTTATTTTGCTTTGAATCTGTCTTTAAATTCTCACTCGAATCATCTTCAATTCGTCTTAACTGATGTATGTGCATTCGCCTTTTACTTTGACCTATATTTACTTCAACTATTCTCGTACCAACATGTTTAAGCACGGTAGCTTTCACAAATCCGGGTTGTTTCTCACGTAAACTCTCTCTCCAATTGAAGGAAGTAATCCAGAAATTTTTGTATTTTTAATCTCTCTCTCTCCACTTCATCTTCCACTATCTTTTTTTTTTGTTTTGTTTTGTTTGACACCACAATTTATTAAACCTTGTTTTAGGTGTAAATGCAAAGATCATTTCTGCCGGAGATTTACCCTTAAGTAATGGCGTTTTAGCAAACCTAATGTCAGCTTGTATGACTTCAATTATCTTTGACCATTGATGAGATGGGTTATCCAATAAACGTTTTTTAAGAAGAGCTTTTAAATCATGAGCCGCTCTTTCAGCCAGCCCATTACTTTGGGGGTGATATGGTGGTGAGTGAATCAACTTTATGCTTTGTGAGGTACACCATTTTTTTTTAAATTTCCGACTGAAAAAGGGGGGTCCATTATCGAAGGTAATTCTATAAAACCAAACATACTCTGAAGTCTGTTTATAGTTTCCTGAGCAGAAAATTATTTTACGTACATTACTTGGAACTCATTTCGAATAATGATCTACCACCAGCAAATATTTATGTTCCCCAAACTCAAAAAAGTCTACATGTATTCTCTGAAAGGGATACTCCGTAGCACTTCAGTTAGCAAAATGAGTATGAGGTGGATTTCTATGCTGTGATTGACAATGAATGCAACTGTTGGTCCAACTGATTATTATTCATATAGGGCCACCAGTAATAAGCTCTGAGTGTTTCTTTGAATCTCGTAATCTATAAATGTTGTTGTACGGGCGTAAGTCATAGTGCTGTTACCGCCCATAAAATTTATTTTTACCTAAATGTTGTCTATGTATGTCTTGCAACAGCTTAGTCCTCATATTAGCCGGTACTATTAATTGGCTACCCTTAAATAAGCATTGACTGAGTAAAGTAATTTCTGTTCTATATCTGTAATATGCTTTATAAACATAATTTTAATAAATCCTAGGTAAATGCGCTGGACAACCATTAAGTGTCCACTCTCTTACTTGTAATACGACATCATTATTCTGCATTCTGCAATTACAGAAAACATGGATGAAGTTTCTCGCACATTTAGCACATATAATTGCGATGTCTTTGCATCCCCTGTATTTTCCTCTAATGGCAATCTAGATAGGGGGTCGGCTACTTGCACCCTCTTATTACTATACTATAATGGTAGCCTGATAAAAAGAGAGACCATCGAACCAACCTCGGATGTGCAGACGATGATATTGCCTTTTCTTCTCCGAAAATCAACTTCATTATTTACCGTACTATCTATTGTGGTATAAATAGTCTCCTACCTTCAACCAAAGGTTCACTACTTTTAGGATACTCCATGCCACTAAAATTTCTTTTTCTTTCAGATAAGGAGTTATATAAGGAAAACGAGCTATCAACGTATCTGAATTGAAACGTAGAAAATTTACGTACTTGAATAAGCCCCTCTCCCGTTTAATAAACAACGAATTTAATTAATTCGTACGTCAGAGATTTCTTTGCGCACTTGAACGGTCACTTTATTTTTAAAATTACGAAAGAAATCTCTTTATACATAATACAGAGTACTGAATATCCGAAGTGTTTATTTTCGTCAATTATCCCGATAAATTCTACACGCCTTAACTCCTCAATGTATAGATAAATGCTTATGTAACAATTATGTCCCATCTTCTTTTATGTTTGCTTTAATCATAACGTTTACAGAAAATAAAAAAAAAGACAAATATGAATAGAAGCAAGGAAATAATATTACTTTTTTTAAACAGAAATCCTGAACCTGAAAGAGATTTAATATTAAGTACGTAATTTCATTTCACAATAATTTATTATACACACCAAGCCAAAATTGAAACCTTTCGTTTCCACTTATACGCAAATAAAATACTATATAAAAACGATTTACCTTGCAAAATAGTTTTATGTACTTCACAAGGTTTACTGTTCACAAAAACTCTGTATACGAAGGAATTCACAAGTTAGAGAAATGTTATGTGCTAGATCAAATGAAAAAAGCTTCGAAATGTGCTCAATTCAGTATCAGAAAACAGATTAACATGGCCTATTATTACGATTGAAAAGTTCATGCACAACCATGCAAAAAAAGAGTAGTACAGCAGGAATATGATACTGTTACATGTAGATAATACAATCGCATCCTTCATACTATTCCTACATACCTCCCTTAAAAATAGTTCATGTAGCATTAGTAAACTAATGTAAAAACTAGGAAAACCTGTTAGCTTCTCACAGTAAAATAGACAACATGGCTGGTATTTTACCATTAAAAGCTTCTTATCTGACAGAACCACAGCCCAAATTTTCGATAACCTACAAACAAACACAACTAAACAGTTGTTCAATACAGATTAAATTCTATTTACCCAACAGCTCATGCTGTGACTCAAAAGTGTTCCGTGATATAAAGACCTAACTACATGCTCTAGCATTGGTTATTTTTACCACTATATCTATATATACAATTAACTACTGCAACAGAAATTTAACTGCTAGATCTAAGAAACCTCAGATTGTTAAAAACCAATACATGGAAAGTAAGATCCCTACAGAGGTGTTAAATTTTCTGATTTGCACACACAGAATTATCCATGCCTGGGAAAAAAATTCATTCTCAACATCCAACTATTACCATTTATCCTTTCCCAGCTTAGATATGTTGTTCTATTTAGGTGTCCAGCAGCATTATGTGCTGAAAATGCAGTAAATTTTAATAATGGTATAGTGATTCATGCCATCATCTGAAATGTGAGTCTCAATATTAGTTAACATTTATTGCAATATCGGAAGGTGAACAGAACTAGAATGTATAACTGTTTCTTCCCCCTGACGATCAACTACTATTCACACAATTACTAATAACGTGAGTTAAACTGTAGGTAAAGTTCGTCATTGGTAGACCAAGACGTTTGCTAGCTTATCGATAGTCAAACAATACACGCACATGATTTCCATTAGTTTGGCCGTAACGAATTCCGACTTTTCCAGGCAACGATTTAAATACTTTCAGAATATTATTCCATCTAAAAACACGGAGATACAGATGTAAAAAAAAAAATCACATGATTTCCTATGTAACATTTTCCGAGCGTCAATTTGAGACTATTAGCTCCTGCTGTAAGAGTTGCCACATCTTTCAGGCGTTTTATTACACAAGAAATCTGTGCTCTAACAAATTAAA
Organism: Lepisma saccharinum; assembly: GCA_022664845.1. Taxonomy (NCBI): domain Eukaryota; kingdom Metazoa; phylum Arthropoda; class Insecta; order Zygentoma; family Lepismatidae; genus Lepisma; species Lepisma saccharinum. The sequence continues at coordinate 1,347 of JAGDQP010071185.1, read as the reverse complement.
ATTATTGATTATAAATTGTTTCCACATTTTCTTCCCCAAAATTTGGTCAGTAATATCATGCACAAGTTATGTTTATACTTTTATTCATCCAATCAGGGCGCAACCCACTGTGAAACAAATCTACAAAATTATATGGATGTCGTTTATTGGTTCTTTCTGTTCCCTTTGTCCAATTTTCATTAGACATCAAATGAGCTCTGGGCCACATGCCCACTGCACCCTATTCATAAAGCAAGGAAACATCAATCTCTTTTTTTTTTAGGTTAATAGGAAACGTCAGAAAGGAAAAAATCCAATTACTATCATTACAACAACTTCCCCCAACATAACGTGACAAAAATGAACGAAACTTGGAATTAAAGAAGTCATACTAATATTGAAGTCATGTTTAGATTATTTTTTAAGAAACAAAACATTTTTTTTTCGGCTGTTAAAACGGATACGAAACTAAAAAACACTAAACCTTATAACTATTCTCTGATATCTAGATACCTACAAGAGTAAGGACAAGTTTATAAAAGTACAATGCTATATTTAGTGGAAACACGTAGATATGCACACATGTACTAACAATTTCTACTCGTATTATCCTTCTCCTCCTCTAATAGAACAACCTAATATTTCAACAAGAAGTATTACTCAATTTTGCATACCAAACTCCGGTCAGATCATTACTAAAAATCATGTTCTTAAACTATTTCAATTTTCTGTTACACTACATTCTAATAATCTACATTAACGTTAACTGAAATAAATAAAAAAAAACTTCACTCTTTAGATAGAAACACTTCATGAGTATTTCTGCATTTAAGAATATCGTCGAACCTTTAATTTCTCTCATCATCACAAATAAATGAACATACGACCAATTTATGATACATATTCCTATCTGTAATACCAGGTTGTTCCGAAATAAAGGGTCCTTTCGTACCTCACATTACTACTGAGTGTTTGGAATGGAACCTGCTTCATTCAAATTAGCCCCCCCTCCCCCCACACTCTGTAGCGACATACCACTGCAAACCATTCAAATGGCTTTCAATCCCGTCAAAGAAGAAACGTGACTTCTGTGATACAATGAAGTCGCCGAAGGCACTTTCTGCAGTATCCCTGTTCTTGAATTCCCTGCCTTTTAGGAGGTAACTTAGACGCGTCAAACATACGGAAGTCTGTTTATGCCAAGTCCGGGGAATGTGGAGGCTGCGAGTGTACTTCAAACCTCCGATCACTCAGCTTCTGTTCCATAATTTTTGCCACTGGAGGTTTAGCGTTGTCTTTTAAGAGCAGAGAAACCTTCCTATTGACTGACAATGAATGCTTTTTAGAAAACTGCCGGTGCATTTCGCC
>JAGDQP010071184.1:0-10664 GCA_022664845.1 Lepisma saccharinum | reverse complement strand
AATTGAGCTTCGTGACATGACTCATCGGGATCTAATGTTCTCCTGCTCTCCTTTATTTGCGTATGTTTGAGAGTCAACCCAATTAAAAGCTTTTTTTTTTTGGTTCATAAATGAAGACTATTATTTAAAAGATATTTCTACGAAAAATCTTTAAATTACAATAAATTAACGGTTACCCGCAAATTTTTGTTAAACATAAAAAACAATTCAATATCAAATTTACTAAAAATGTCCCTATCATATTAAATTATTTCGCACCTTTCGATGAAATTAGGCACTGTTAATAATTTTCCGGGTCTGAAACGCAGTTCTAAAATTCGAGATGTATGGACGTACTTTGTTTTTCTTTATCGAACAAAGCCTATCACTAGATGTAGAACACTTCGAAGTGACAGACGAATTTAAGACTTCAATTATAGGTGTTCGACTTCTTCTGTGATGTGAAACATACAGAATGTTGATTTTATGGTGAAGTCTTCCGCCACCACTGTACTTTGGTCTTTCGGTCGGTAGAAAATTGCGTAAGATTTGTTGGTGCCATCCAGGTAAATGAGGACTTCATCCAGAGTAACCCCCTGCCAATAATACCCTGCATGGTAACACTCGTACAATTTTATTGCGTTTGTGACCCTTCCTTGATATGACATTCCTTCATGGCGTGTCCACGTGCTTTATGTTGAAGTTTGAATTACAAGAAGTCGTGAGTTATGAGCCATCCTGTGGATTTGGACATACTTGCGTGGCTGCCAAGCCTGCTCTGCGTTTGTGGATTTTCTTTCATCACACCTGCTCTTACACGTTTCACAATGTCGGCTGCGTTGTTCCCGCTGTCTCTATATTTTTTTTCGGACAAAGCGCTTTCGGAGGAAACCCATTCTTGTAATGTTGAATAATGTGCCACACATGCGAGTTGCTAAAGTCAGTACAGTCCTTTGCTTTTACACCATTACACTATTCTTCAGAGACTGTATCTTTCTTCGGAAATTGCTACTATGTACCCCTGCCATATATCAGGAAGTTTTGATGCTATAACGGGGAACGTAGGAACGAAGGAACGTCAGACTCTATCTACAGCAACCCCACACTTCTACTGTCACATCATACCTATAACGGTGGCGCTGTGTACTACTGGGGAGAAATAAGACCAGGATCAAATTGTCACATCTTAACTGAATCAACATCTTGTATTAGACACGTTTGTTCTAATACGATAGAGATTAAAACGTAAATGAACAAAATATAACATTTTTCTTTATGCTAAAATTTGTGGTCGAAATCTCAAATATTTTTTCAAATAGTTTTGCAAAATTCGAGAATGAGATATTGTGTATGGGCGTGAAAGAACACTTTAGGTTGGGATTTCTGCAGCATTCCACATAAAGAATAAAAACGCCGGGTCCTTATATATTTTGTTTCAAATTACTACCAACATAATTTTTAGATGGCACAAAATTTTTTCTAGAGATTTTCCTCTGTCGTGCCAGGCGAATGACGGGATTGTACCCTCAACTTAGGCCCTGGCCGACTCGTTTCCTTTCTCCTCCTCTATCTCGGCCTGAGCCCTAGACACTTAAATGCTATAAATAAATTGAATTAAACTTAATGATATTAAGCAGCTTGTATGGTGTAATAAATACAAGCAACAGTTGCAGAACCGGCGAGATCACTACTTAAACTTTATAATGTGCTCGGAGATAGAAATAATGTGGGTTCCTTAAATAATGGCGAAAGAAGGACAGATGATTAGATGGCCTTATACTACAAGACAAACATAATTCAATTTATTTTAAAAGTATGTTTATTTATATATGTTAATTTATATTTGGAAAATGAGTTATATCATCTTAATTACTGCTACACTGAAATAATTATATCGACTTTTTGAATACACATGTTTGGAGTCTCGGAATATCGGGGCGATGGGCTGAGCACGCCAATAAAGCTCTTTTGAGTACTTTGGATGAAAACCGCAATTTCTATCCAATACACAAGGTCTGAGCTATAATTGCCTACAGAACTTAAAAATTCCATTCAATTCCAATACCCAATTTCATTATAAAATGTGCATTAGGTTGGTATTTCGTGAGAAGTATAATTTTACAAACATTCATTACAAATCTATAATACAAAACTTGATGCATGAAAGTCTGTATTATTACGACATTTTCTGAACCTTACAGCTGGCTTTCCTACTGTAGCTTTAAATCAATATAACAATATTGCAAATTTCTCTTTATTGAACTTGAATTTAGCCATTTTAATTAACAAGAGAAATTGAATATCCTTGACTAGAGATGATTGGGTGATTTCGTTGTAGCTTTCTCATTGACCTGTCAAGTGATTTTGAGGCACCTCATTAAACTAGATACCTTTTCTCCGAAGCTTCATCTTGATATCTCGAGTTAAATGAACCAATTTGGGAACAAAGTGAGAGAGTAGAAGCTGATTCAGCAGGAATTGTTACATTTACGATCTCTATAGAAAGATATTTTGACGCAGATTTTATATGCATTTAAATATTTAAAATTGTCCAGAAAACTAGACAAATTATTTTACTTGCTTTCAACCGATGGTAATGTGTACAATAATTTAATTGGAAGATAGCTTTACTAGTGGGGATTTAGAGATGTTATATTTTAAGTCATCAAAAATAATTGTAACTCCCATTCTACTAAGCATTGCTATCAAATTTAGCCAAATAATAACAACACTGTACAACATGAATTTTATCCGTTTTACGTGTACAGTAAAGGAAAATATGTGTTTTACGTGTACAGTATGATCAAGAATTGTTCTAGAACGAAATATTACATAACCAAATGATTCCACATATTATCAAAATATTAAAAATTGCAACGCTCTGTGTGCAGTGTTCAAGGTGATGGCTACAGCTTGTGTTCAAAATGGGCAACCTCTTCCAGTATATACGCTCGTAGTCTTTAATGACTCTCCATTAGTTCCAGTCGATTCTGTTACTGATCTTGTGACCATTAAATGTAGCTTGTCACCCAATATACACTTAGGCCTATATTTTCTTGTTAGTAAAGCTTTCAAGAACCTTGGGTTTGTAATGAGACTAGCAAGGATTTCTTGAACATTTATGTTCTAAAAGCTTCATATGCTATACAGCGTATGTTAGATCAAAGTTAGAATACGCTGCAGTAATATGGCATCCCAATACACAGAAGAACTCTTGCAAATTGAAATTATACAATCTAAATTTATACGTTTTTTGACATATGAGTAAACAGGAATATATCCAAAGTTAGAAAAGTATTTACAAAGGAAGTCGGGGAAGTGGTACGCGGGGATCTGCATGTGTTATATATCGTTGGAAAGATCACACTGAGTACACGTTACATGTGAAATATCTCGCTTGAATGGGGCCTGTATGGGGCGTGACAACTATTTGAAAATCCGAACAATGCACGCCCCGAAACACCAGAAAACGTGGACAAAATAGGAAGCTGTGTTTCAATGTGTATGAGACTTGGTATACATAGATTTAGAAGGTGGCTGAGTACGATTCTGACATCACATTTGTAAAATTCAAAATCGCGAATCCAACAAGGCGGACACAAATTACAAAAAAAAAAAAAAAAAAAAAAAAAAAAACAAGCTATGGATCTGAAATTGGGTATATAGAGATATTCGACGTCGCTAATTATGAATCTAATACCAAAATTGTAAAATTCAAAATGACAGATCCAATATGGTGGACAAAAATTGCAAAGAAAGATGTACATAACGGACATATTTGATGATTACACATGTAATAGAAAAATACGTGAAGTACATAACGGGACAAGTAGGGGCTGATTCCTGATAATAAAGGTGGAGTTTGTTGTAGTACGATACAGCAGAACTGTCAGCTAGAAAATTACGTTTGTCCACGAATAGTGGTGTTTCGAACTCCATTGCAATTTCAGTGAAAAAGTGCGCGTTTTGGATTATAAAATGCGTTATGCTTCCACAACTGTATTTCTGGTATCACATGATGCCGTTTACACTTTGAACCCCCCTCCTAGGTATGCACTGCTGTGCGTTACATGCGTGTAAGAGGAAGATGGAAGGAATGTATAATGACTAATGATATTGGTAGAGCTAAAAAAAAACGGCCTTTATGACAAAATACCTAAAAACATGCAATGTAGGATTCGTTCTGCTTGCAGTTCTGGCAAATGGGCTCGTCAAAAGAAAAATTTATGTCCATTACACCATGAAATGAAACTTATACTACATCAAAACTCGCTTTGTACCAGGCGTACCAAAACAAGCGGCGATACAGTGTCGATTGAAATTGGTTCAAAATGAGGCTATGAATTTTCAAGACATTGTCACGCCTGTGCAGCAGTGCTTCGTTTCTTGTAAGGAAGGCATGTTCAGTGAACCGTTTCATAAAATCTTTCCACTAATGGAAGCAAAACACTTCCAGTGGTTACATGAGAGCAGTGAAACGTGGTGGAATGATTTGTAATGTAAGCACAACACTGTCATCTTGATAGAGTGTCTTTGACTATTGAGCACTCCAGGCATCGGCAATCACAACGGCCTTCTTTGCTGGAAACTTCTCTACGTTAGATTTGAGGACATTACGGAAGAAATCGCCCACCAGTTCCTTATTTCATTTGCCGGATTGCGAGCATCGAATGACAAAGTTCTGGTAATTGGGAAGTAAAGGATCCGCCTTTTTGAATTTTACAATTTTGGTATCAGATTCATAATTAGCGACGTCGAATATACCCAATTTCTGATCATAGCTTGTTTTTTGTAATTTGTGCCCGCCATGTTGGATCCGCCATTTTTAATTTTACAAATGTGATGTCAGATTCGTAAATCTGTATATACCTTCTAAATCTATATATACCAAGTCTCATACACATTGACACACAGCTTCCTATTTTGTCCACGTTTTCTGTTGTTTTGGGGCGTACATTATTCTGATCTTCAAATTGTCGCCACGCCCCCTACAGACCCCATTTAAGCGAGATATTTCACATGTAACGTGTACTCGGTGTGACCTTTCCAACGATATATAACACATGCAGATCCCCGCGTACCACTTCTCCGACTTCCCTTGTTAGTCCTGGTAAACAAGTACAGGTTACAATCTCTTGAAAGTCGAAGAGTTAATTCTCTTTTATCTTTCCTACACAAGCTCTTACATAGTAAAATCCACTCAGAGAGCATGTTATATGAAAGGGTTGTATGTCTTGCATAGAGTAACTCGTCTTCCACCTCTTATCCCCCAAAAAACAAAACATTAAACATATCACCTACTAGGAGAATGTGCTCATTATATAACTGCATTCTTAAAGATTGTCCTGTGGTTAATATATTTAACATAAATATGACTGAATTTCATTCTCATATAAAATAATGAATATTTTATGCCGAATATGTCACCACGCAGCTCCAAATGTGTAGATGTGTATTACATCTATGCTTGTGTGTCGTAAATGTAATATGTATGTTGAACATCACAATTAGATAATCAACATGTTGTGTTCAATAAATAAATACATATGTTTAAATATAAGGATAGCATCCAGTTTTGGTAGGTTTGAAAGTGACATAATTATACTGATTGCTGAAGCAACGTTAACTTTAAGCTCATCTATTCTATGAGGGTTACTGCGGTACGCCACTCCTTTAAGATAACCCCACAGGTGATATCTTCGGTGGAAGATCTAGCTATAACCAATTGATCACCATACGTTCAGAAAAGCCATACAGTAAGTGATACCAATAAATACTCTACTCAACACTCAGATTGTCCTTGTTGAACATATGCTGTGTAATAATTCACAACTCACCAGTGCTCTTGCCTGTTGACAAAAAATTATTTTACTACTTGTTTACGATAATATATAAATTTCAAAATAGTGTTGTATGACTTTTTGATCGCCCTGTGCTTTCATATGGGAAAGGCGAATATGTAATTACTATTCTCTATTACCACCCTGCCCTTAGTTCAAGGTTTCATCCCGTCATTTGTTTAGCGCGACTAGATAAAATTAGAGGATACCTAAGGACAGCGTGATCGCCGTAAGATTTGAACATACGCCGCAATCTATAGGCCGTTTCTTTAGTGTGGGTCTGTAGATTTCGAAGAAATATTTAATTTGCCAATATTGCAGTTGTAATATCTGATCATCGGCATTAAACCAAGACCTTAATCTGTGAAAGGTCTGAGAGATAGTTACTGTCTGCAGGCACAGTTTCCTGTGACCTCGGGTGACCGAGATGTAAGAGCGCTCGCTTTGTGTGCGTGTGGTCACAGGATCAAATCCCGCCGGGGTCCATTGAACGGAATGATTCGGAGCGTACTTTACCAAAATGTGTAGGTCCGTCCTTAGAAGCTCACTAGCTCGTTTAGGACGTTAATAACAATTCACTCTCAGTTTACTGGGAATCTACTGGGAAGGTAATGAAGATAACAGAGTACATATCACCGTATTTTCGTAATATTTAACAGGCAGAACTTAATATCTTAGACAACCTCAGTCAGGATAGCTGACACGAGTAAAACCACAAAGTAAAAACTCACACCTGCAATGATTTCTCAGTTCTGATCAGAAGGCAGCCTTCTCTACCAGATCTTAAGAATTGTGAGCATGCAGTTAAATTGTGGACGAACATTTCAATCCAAAAAGAAAGGGGGAAATAGAAAGAAAGCCCTTTAAATTTACTTGAGACATCAGGATAGTTGAATCATTTGGTATTCTTGGACAGAATATGTCACAACGAATATCTAAATGTGTAAATTGCATAATTGGGTGTGCAAAATATGTCATGTGTATGTTGAACACCTCAACTACGTATCTAACCTGCTGTTTTCAATAAATAAATAAAGATGACCAAATGAAAAAAATCATAAGCCATGGTTAAATGCACTAATATGTCGTGGAATGCTACAATAAGTTATCGGAACGTTGGTTGAAAACTGCTGATCTTCAGTGTTCTCTTGATTCTAGCTATGAGCATTACTATCATCATCATCACTCTGTACAATGTAACAAATCCACTGTCCAATGCAAAGTATTCGAACTACAATAGCTCAACCTGAAACTTCTTACATTGAAAGTAACACTCATCACCACAAAATTGTATAATTTAAAACTTTGATACTGTGATTATTATCATCATTATATAGTACGTTGCCCTGAGTCCCGGTGGCAGCTATACTGATAGAGGTTTTCCATAATTTCCCCTTTCACCAGACAAATGCTAGTATAAAGCCTAGAGTAAGTCCAGAACACTCTCTGCTTCACTCCTGTCCCCGGACGAGTGGTTGCCGTAAGACTTCAGGGTCTTAGGCTTTATATGACAAAGCACTACTTGTCATGCATTTTAAAGAAAAATATGAAAATGAAATATTTTTAGTTTATCTAATATGTACGATTTAAGCCGACGTTCTTAAATTCAATTAAGAAGAATGTTTTTTCTTTATATACATAAGCCAACTTTGATTAAAAACTTGAACGTTTTTACTGATATTGTTCCTTCTCCCAGCACAACCGTGTAAAGAGGAGGGAAAAGCTTTGACGAGACTTCTACACTTTATCCGTCCTTTTACGAGTTACTAAAATAGCCTCCGAAAGCAAACAAGGAGACGATCGAAGTTGACAACCTAATAAAGTTCTTTCTTATAGAGAGTTGTTTGCTAATTGGTCTTCCTGTTCTCTCTATCTTCGAAATTGGGCTAGTATTTTTTCATAACACGAGAACAGAACTCTATATGTTATGAGTATAGAGTTTAGTTATACTTCTATACATCTTCCTCTTCTTGAAAGTCTTGTATATAAAATATTACAAAACAATCACGACCTCTTCAAACGATAAATTGTGATTCATATTGTCTGATTATATTGAAATCGTTTTAAGTTAGCGATCCCTCGCTGAAACCAATGTTAGTGGAACATAACCTATTAAAAAGAAGGCGTTTGCGCTTTTTGGAACTTGATATTTTTAAACAAAATATTTCTGGTCTTTATAGCACCTTAAGATCCAACAGTAGTTGACTACGGCTGACGGCAAAAATGTGCTCAACTTAAGATGGATTTTCACACTATTGTAGGAATACCATGTTTCGATCCTTTCTAAAAGATGATGAAACCATGATATTTCTAGAAATGTGTAAACATCTATGTCAAATTGAACTCTGTGTGTTTCTATAGCCCGTTATGGCCGATTTACCGCTACCTCTTCAGGCTAAAATACTGTCAGGTCATACGTTTTTCTTTATCTGTGGAAGAAAAAAATAGAGCACGTCGGCTACACTAGTCTTATTTGAAGCTAGTCTACCGGTAGTGACTTGAGAGAAATGAAGATAAACATAAATCAGAATATTAGTCCAGGATTTGAATAGAAACACTTTCGTTTGTAAAGAGAAGCACGCTTCCGCTTCACTAATGCGCTCAATTTTGTAGGTTTTCTGTTTTGTTTCTTTAGTTAAATGAAAAATAACACCGGTTAAAATAAAATAAAATGAATTTTATGGGCGGTAACAGTACTATGGCTTACGCCCGTCTCGAACAACACCGGACAATCGTGACAACGGCTATTGGTGGAACAACCAATTCAATGACTCTGCGTATAATTAGTGAACACTTTAGAGTTCTATTCACCCAACTCAAGTTGAACCCAGATTGCCATCTTTATTCAACCCAGCTTTCGTCCCAGGTGAGTTGATTCAGTTTGTGATTTATTTTCGTATAGTTTATAATTATTACGGGGTCGATCCTTCGAAGTCGACATATTTAGTGTTACCGCCCATAAAATTCATTTTATCTTCTTCTATCGACATATTTAGGTACTGTTATTTAGCTTCATGTAAATATTAAACTTTTAATCGGTGAAGGCGAGTAGCATTAGAAATATCTATTAGTGAAATTAGAAAACAGTGTTTCAGAGTTACGCCCGTAGCTCAGTCCTAACTAGTCTTGGCTGCACAATTTGCCATCTAGTGAAGTTTTAAACCTAACCATCTAGGTTCAGTTCTAACTCCGCCAGGATCCATCGTCGCCCCGTACGTGGAGTTACATATACGTAACAGTCCTATCAACGAAATAGAATTTTCGTTGGAATATATATATTGAAATTCAACGTGTTTTCAAAATGCAAAACAGAACACAAAATAATAGTTAATGGCATTCAATTAGTTTTGAACTATAATTTTTATTAAATTAAATGAGGAAGAATTCCAGAAAACGAAATCTAAACGAAATCTATACCATAGTTTAAAATAATAGTTAAATACACGTCGTATTGTCTTACAAAAAATAACAATTTTTGGTTGAAATATAGTTTAAAATTAAAGGTACGTTTTTCAACCGATAACGATTAATCAACGAAAAATAAACAAAAATTAACATTGAAAACACGTTTGTGTGCTACTGAGGGTATATTGGGAAATTTTAAAGATACTAACAAACGATAAATCAACCATTAGTCGGGTATGGATGTAAAAATGTCAGAGAAGGAGAATGCTTTTAAAGATTTTTACAAGGTTCACAGATGTATATTTCACAATCTTTGCAATATACAAAATTAGAAATTAAAAGAATTGAAGGGCGTAGTGGAAAAGGGGGCTATCCCTAATCTCTGTCGAAATGGCGTTAGTTGTGCAATATGGAAGCTCATGCCATCTACTTTCTGATAGAAAGTAGACCATACTGTTATCTATCATTTTAAGATTTAATATTGTATGCGAGGGCTAGCAGCAATCCATACAAAACACTAAATAACAAAGAAGTATATTTCTTCGAGATACCCCCTCTTTTCCATTAAGTACCTTAACTATACTCCAGTCATTGATGGGGCCACAGTGGCTCAATGGTAGGGAGCTCTGCTCTGGTGGTAGAGTTTGTCGGTTCGATTGCTGCTCATGCCATGTGGCCTTTATGGTGGGCAAACAACGTGGCCGTGGGTTTTCTTGGGATTCTTCCACATTCTACATTCCACCAATTCACCTCATCATCATCCATCCGACCTGAGCCAAAGTTGCCTAAAGGACGTAGAATTAACTTCAAATTCCAGTCATTGATGTTCAATACCAGATATAATAAGAGAAAAATAAAGTTAAAGCTCTTCATCACTAAAAATAAGCTATATCGTTTCGTAATGACTCCGTACAACTGTGGACACAAGTATAGTCACATCAAGCTATACAAAGGTTATTTTTCTGTGATAAGAAAATGTGCACTGCTTTAGCATTTTGTTGACCTCCCACGTCTATGAATAACTGCATTAAGGTCTTTTGTATTGAATTTACCACGTCTCTAGTGATATCGCCCCCTGTTTTGCCACCGTTCTTGAAAAACCGTTGGCTTCAAGTCTCCTTGTGGGTTGTGTTTACGCACCCTTCTGCCAATGCTCGTCGTAGATTCCTATGATAAAGGTCCGCTGACTGTGATGGAGTATTTAATTAATGGAGCTCTTGTAGGCGATCCACATACGAACTATTTTGGCAGCATGTTTGGGATAGTTGTCAGGCTGTAAATATAAATATTTTTACCAGGACCAGTTTTTCTGCGCTTCAGATTTTGCTGTAGATTTTTTCTTTTTTTTTTTTTTTTAGGAATTTATTTTTTAACCGATCAATAAAGGCCTGTTCCCTCACATCATAACGCAAACACCACTATACTTTATGGTAGACTGGA
>JAGDQP010071183.1:0-10664 GCA_022664845.1 Lepisma saccharinum | reverse complement strand
GTGAGATTTCTCGATTCCGAAGTATATTTACGAAAACAAGGTGAAACCGATAGTTTTGAAACTAATTAACTATTTTCTATTTAACCAACTGGCATGACCAAATTCAGAAACAAAAAAATAAACAATTCTTATCCTTCTGTTTCATTTGACAACTATGATGTCAGAATTAAGCCTCCCCGTCCCATTTGCAAGCTCTTGGCATCTGGTGGCAAATGGATATTCTCTTTCGATACGTCTATTTATCCCAATGATATAATTATAATGTACTTATAACACTTCATCAAATAAGCCCATCCAATAAACAAAAATTGACAATCTCTATGCACTCTTTAAATGGTCCTTGCACGAAAGACTAATCCCACTCTCATTTCCGTTCTATTTGCTGACCGTGCAGATGTCGAAATAAAGCTACAGCATGGTTTGTGTCACATATAATAATGTCTAGCTGATGACAATCTCCCAAACTCCTTCGAACTTACCACACACCTGTATTAGAAAAAGGTACATGCAATACTATGTTTCTAATTGAAGTTATAACAAATATTGGAAAGTGAGCAGGACTATAATTATGGTTTATTTGATAATTAGTTATTAGTTGCAAGCGGCATTCATGAAATAATCTACATGATTGTTTACAGAAGGGCACATAATATACTTACCTACATCTATTCGCGAACTCACGTTTCAGTAACAAATTCGAGAACACACTTCAAAAATTTCCGGGTGAAGTTTGCCATCTTCGAGAGTATTTTACAAAGATCATGTATTTCATTTTCGTTATAAATTGACGGTTTTACGAAGCAGGCTTACCGTCTCTACATACAAACCCTAATTTCTCATCCGGGTTTAGGCGCGGCAATGTCGATGTTGCAAAAAACATTAATTACTAAACTTATCATAGGAGTAGGTACAAATATACAATATAATCTTATAAAACATTAAGTGCAATTCCTTACTACTTTAGTCATAGAAATAAGGAACAAAACGGTTTAGTGTAAGAAAATATCAAAATATTACTTACCCATGTCATCACCGTAAGTAAACATTCAAACTTGAAATAAAAAAACTAACATCTTCAGTTGGTGTCTTCATATGATTTTCCTCGCGGCAAGTATTCAGATTCTCAATACTTTTCACAAGTAATGATAACCGGGATATATATGTTCAAATTTACACATCAATTTCTTATGTTTGTAATTACAATTGATTTCATGTATGTGTAAGTGAGATATGCTCGATTCCGAAGTATTTTTACGAAAACAAGAGGAAACCGATAGTCTTGAAACTAATTAACTAATTTTCTATTTCACCTAACTGGCATGACCAAATTCAGAAACAAAACAAATAAAAAATTAATATCTTTCTGTTTCATTTGACAACCATGATGTGAGAATTTAGATTTCCCGTCCCTTACAAAAGCACTTAGCATCTGGTGGCAAACGGATATTCTCTTTGGATACGTCTATTTATCCGAATGATTGAAATATAATGTACTTATAACACTTCATCAAATAACCTCATCCAATAAACAAAAATTGACAATCTCTATGCACTGTTTAATTGGTTCTTGCAGGAAAAAGTATTCCCACTGTCATTTCCGTTCTATTTGCTGACCGTGAAGATGTCGAAATAAAGCTACACCATGGTTTGTGTCACATATAACAATGTCTAGCTGATGACACTCTCCCAAACTCATTCGAACTTACCAAACACCTTTATTAGAAAAAGGTACATGCAATACTATGTTTCTAATTGAAGTTATAACAAATATTGGAAAAGGAGCAGGACTATAATTATGGTTTATTTGATAATTAGTCATTAGTTACAAGCGGCAGGCATGAAATAATCTACATGATTGTTTACACAAGGGCACATACTATACTTACCTCCATCTATTCGCGAACTCACTTTTCAGTAACAAATTCGAGAAACACACTTTAAAAATTTCCGAGTGCAGTTTGCCATCTTCGGGAGTATTTTACAAAGATCATGTATTTCATTTTCGTTATAAATTGACTGTTTTACGGAGCAGACTTACAGTCTATACATACAAACTCCCTCATTTCTCATGCGGGCTTGGGCGCGGCAATGTCAGTGTTGCAAAGTACATTAATTGCTAAACGCATCGTAGGAGTAAGTAAAACTATAAAATTTAATCTTATAAAACATTAGGTGCGATTCGTTACTACTTTAGTCATAAAAATAAGGAACAAAACAGTTTAGTGTAACAAAATACCAAAATATTACTTACCCATGTCTTCATCGTAAGTAAACATTCAAGCTTGAAATCAAAATACTAACATCTTCAGTTGGTGTCTTCATATGATTTTCCTCGCGGCAAATATTCAGATTCTCAATACTTTTCACAAGTATTGATAACCTGGATATATATGTTCAAATCTATACATCAATTTCTTATGTTTGTAATTACAACTGATTTCATTTATGTGTAAGATAGATATGCTCGATTCCGAAGTATTTTTACGAAAATAAAGGGAAACCGATAGTTTTGAAACTAATAAACTATTTTCTATTTAACCTAACTGGGATGACCAAATTCAGAAACAAGAAAAAATAAACAATTCATATCTTTCTGTTTCATTTGACAACCATGATGTCAGAATTAAGCCTTCCCGTCCCATTTGCAAGCTCTTAGCATCTGGTGGCAAATGGATATTCTCCTTCGATACGTCTATTTATCCGAATGATTGAAATATAATGTACTTATAACACTTCATCAAATAACCTCATCTAATAAACAAAAATTGACTATCTCTATGCACTGTTTAATTGGTCCTTGCAGGAAAAACTAATCCCACTGTCATTTCCGTTCTATTTGCTGACCGTGCAAATGTCGAAATAAAGCTACAGCATGGTTTGTGTCACATATAACCATATCTAGCTGATGACAATCTCCCAAACTCATTCGAACTTACCAAACACCTTTATTAGAAAAAGGTACATGCAATACTATGTTTCTAATTGAAGTTATAACAAATATTGGAAAACGAGCAGGACTATAATTATGGTTTATTTGATAATTAGTCATTAGTTACAAGCGGCAGGCATGTAATAATCTACATGATTGTTTACACAAAGGCACATACTATACTTACCTCCATCTATTCGCGAACTCACTTTTCAGTAACAAATTCGAGAAACACACTTTAAAAATTTCCGAGTGCAGTTTGCCATCTTCGGGAGTATTTTACAAAGAACATGTATTTCATTTTCGTTATAAATTGACTGTTTTACGGAGCAGAATTACTTTCTATACATACAAACTCCCTCATTTCTCATCCGGGCTTGGGCGCGGCAATGTCGGTGTTGAATAGTACATTAATTGCTAAACTTATCGTAGCAGTAAGTAAAACTATACAATTTAATCTTATAAAACATTAGATGCGATCCCTTACTACTTTAGTCATAAAAATAAGGAACAAAACAGTTGTGTAACAAAATATCAAAATATTACTTACCTATGTCTTCACCGTAAATAAACATTCAAACTTGAAATCAAAATACTAACATCTTCTGTTGGTGTCTTCATATGATTTTCCTCGCGGCAAGTATTCAGATTCTGAATACTTTTCACAAGTAATGATAAACTGGATATATATGTTCAAATCTATACATCAAGTTCTTATATTTGTAATTACAACTGATTTCATTTATGTGTAAGTGAGATATGTTCGATCCCGAATAATTTAAAAAAAATAAAGGGAAACCGATAGTATTGAAACCAATTAACTATTTTCTATTTAACCTATCTGGCATGACCGAATTCAGAACCAAAAAAAAAATAAACAATTCATACCTTTCTGTATCATTTGAGAACCATGATGTCAGAATTAAGCCTTCCCGTCCCTTTTGCAAGCTCTTAGCATGTGGTTGCCAATTGATATTCTCTTTCGATACGTCTATTTATCCCACTGATTGAAATATAATGTACTTATAACACTTCATCAAATAACCTCATCCAATAAACAAAAATTGACAATCTCTATGCACTGTTTAATTGGTCCTTGCAGGAAAAACTAATCCCACTGTCATTTCCGTTCTATTTGCTGACCGTGAAGATGTCGAAATAAAGCTACAGCATGGTTTGTGTCACATATAACAAAGTCTAGCTGATGAGAATCTCCCAAACTCCTTCGAACTTACCACACACCTTTATTAGAAAAGGTACATGCAATAATATGTTTCCAATTGAAGTTATAACAACTATTGGAAAACGAGCTGGACTATAATTATGGTTTGTTTGATAATTAGTTATTAGTTACGAGCGAAAGGCATCAAATAATCTACATGATTGACTACACAGGAACAAATACTATAAGCGAACTCACGTTTCAGTAACAAATTGGAAAAACACATCTTAATATTTTCAGGGTCCAGTTTTCCATCTTCGGGAGCAATTTCCAAGCAACATGTAATTCACTTTCCATATAAAACGACTGATTTACGAAGCAGACTTAATGTTTATACATACAAACTCCCTCATTTCTCATCCGGGCTTGGGCGCGGCAATGTCGGTGTTGCAAAGTACATTAATTGCTAAACTTATCGTAGGAGTAAGTAAAGCTATACAATTTAATCTTAAAAGCATTAGATGCGATTCCTTACTACTTTAGTCATAAAAATTAGGAACAAAACAGTTTAGTGTAAGAAAATATCAAAATATTACTTACCCATGTCTTCACCGTAAGTAAAGATTCAAACTTGAAATGAAAATACTAACATCTTCAGTTGGTGTCTTCATATGATTTTCCTCGCGTCAAGTATTCAGATTCTGAATACTTTTCACAAGTAATGATAACCTGGATATATATGTTCAAATCTATACATCAATTTCTTATGTTTGTAATTACAGTTGATTTGATTTATGTGTAAGTGAGATATGCTCGATTCCGAAGTATTTTTACGAAAATAAAGGGAAGCCGATAGTTTTGAAACTAATTAACTATTTTCTATTTAACCTAACTGGCATGACCAAATTCAAAACCAAAAAAAAATAAACAATTCATATCTTTCTGTCTCATTTGACAACCATGATGTCAGAATTAAGCCTCCCCGTCCCTTTTGCAAGCTCTTAGCATCTGGTTGCAAATGGATATTCTCTTTCGATACGTCTATTTATCCCACTGATTGAAATATAATGTACTTATAACACTTCATCAAATAACCTCATCCAATAAATAGAAATTGACAATCTCTATGCACTGTTTAATTGGTTCTTGCAGGAAAAACTAATCCCACCGTCATTTCCGTTCTATTTACTGACCGTGCAGATATCGAAATAAATCTACAGCATGGTTTTGTGTCACATATAACAAAGTCTAGCTGATGAGAATCTCCAAACTCCTTCGAACTTACCAAACACCTTTATTAGAAAAGGTACATGCAATACTATGTTTCCAATTGAAGTTATAACAAATATTGGAAAACGAGCAGGACTATAATTATGGTTTATTTGATAATTAGTTATTAGTTACGAGCGAAAGGCATCAAATAATCTACATAATTGTCTACACAGGGGCACATACTATACGCGAACTCACGTTTCAGTAACAAATTGGAAAAACACATCTTAAAATTTTCAGGGTCCAGTTTTCCATCTTCGGGAGCAATTTCCAAGCAACATGTAATTCTCTTTCCATATAAAACGACTGATTTACGAAGCAGACTTACTGTCTATACATACAAACTCACTCATTTCTCATCTGGGCTTGGTCGCGGCAATGTCGGTGTTGCAAAGTGCATTAATTGCTAAACTTATCGTAGGAGTAAGTAAAACTGTACAATTTAGTCTTATAAAACATTAGGTGCGATTCCTTACTACTTTAGTCATAAAAATAAGGAACTAAACAGTTTAGTGTAACAAAATACCAAAATATTACTTACCCATGTCTTCACCGTAAGTAAAGATTCAAACTTGAAATCAAAATACTAACATCTTCAGTTGATGTCTTCATATGATTTTCCTCGCGTCAAGTATTCAGATTCTGAATACTTTTCACAAGTAATGATAACCTGGATATATATGTTCAAATCTATACATCAATTTCTTATGTTTGTAATTACAGTTGATTTCATTTATGTGTAAGTGAGATATGTTCGATTCCGAATTATTTTTACAAAAATAAAGGGAAACCGATAGTTTGAAAACCAATTAACTATTTTCTATTTAACCTAACTGGCATGGTCGAATTCAGTACCAAAAAAAAAATAAACAACTCATATCTTTCTGTTTCATTTGAGAACCATGATGTCAGAATTAAGCCTTCCCGTCCCTTTTGCAAGCTCTTAGCATCTGGTGGCAAATGGATATTCTCTTTCCATATCTATTTATCCGAATGATTGAAATATAATGTACTTATAACATTTTATCAAATAACCTCATCCAATAAACGAACACTGTCAATCTCTATGCACTGTTTAATTGATCCTTGCAGGAAAAACTAATCCCACTGTCATTTCCGTTCTATTTGCTGACCGTGAAGATGTCGAAATAAAGCTACAGCATGGTTTGTGTCACATATAACAGTGTCTAGCTGATGACAATCTCCCAAGCTCATTCGAACTTACCAAAAACCTTTATTAGAAAAGGTACATGCAATACTATGTTTGCAATTGAAGTTATAACAAATATTGGAAAACGAGCAGGACTATAATTATGGTTTATTTGAAAATTAGTTATTAGTTACGAGCGAAAGGCATCAAATAATCTACATGATTGTCTACACAGGGGCACATACTATACGCGAACCCACGTTTCAGTAACAAATTGGAAAAACACATCTTAAAATTTTCAGGGTCCAATTTTCCATCTTCGGGAGCAATTTCCAAGCAACATGTAATTCTCTTTCCATATAAAACGACTGATTTACGAAGCAGACTTACTGTCTATACATACAAACTCACTCGTTTATCATCTGGGCTTGGGCGCGGCAATGTCGGTGTTGCAAAGTGCATTAATTGCTAAACTTATCGTAGGAGTAAGTACAACTATACAATTTAATCTTATAAAACGTTAGTTGCGATTCCTTACTACCTTAGTCATAAAAATAAGGAACAAAACAGTTTAGTGTAAGAAAATATCAAAATATTACTTACCCATGTCTTCACCGTAAGTTAACATTCAAACTTGAAAACAAAATATTAACATCTTCAGTTGGTGTCTTCATATGATTTTCCTCGCGGCAAGTATTCAGATTCTCAATACTTTTCACAAGTAATGATAACCTGGATATATATGTTCAAATCTATACATCAATTTCTTATCTTGGTAATTACAATTGATTTCATTTATGTGTAAATGAGATATGCTTGATTCCGAATTTTTTTTACAAAAATAAAGCGAAACCGATAGTTTTGAAACTAATTAACTATTTTCTATTTAACCTAACCGGCATGACCAAAATTAAGAAACAATAAAATAAACAATTCATATCTTTCTGTTTCATTTGACAACCATGATGTCAGAATTAAGCCTTCCCGTCCCATTTGCAAGCTCTTAGCATCTGGTGGCAAATGGATATTTTCTTTCGATACGTCTATTTATCCCAATGATTGAAATATAATGTACTTATAACACTTCATCAAATAGACTCATCCAATAAACAAAAATATACAATCTCTATGCAGTGTTTAATTGGTCCTTGCAGGAAAAACTAATCCCAGTGTCATTTCCGTTCTATTTGCTGTCCGTGCAGATGTCGAAATAAAGCTACAGCGTGGTCTGTCACATATAACAATGTCTAGCTGATCAGAATCTCCCAAACTCATTCGAACTTACCACACACCTTTATTAGAAAAGGTAAAGGCAATACTATGTTTCTAATTGAAGTTATAACAAATATTGGAAAACGAGCAGGACTATAATTATGGTTTATTTGATAATTAGTTGTTAGTTAGAAGCGACAGGCATGAAATAATCTACATGATTGTTTACACAAGGGCGCATACTATACTTAACTCCATCTAGTCGCGAAATCACGTTTCAGTAACAAATTCGAGAAACACACTTCAAAAATTTCCTGCTGCAGTTTGCAATCGTCCAGAGTATTTTACAACTATCATGTATTTCATTTCTGTTATAAATTGACTGTTTTACGGAGGAGAATTACCGTCTCTACATACAAACTTTCATTTCTCATCCGGGCTTGGGCGCGGCAAAGTCGATGTTGCAAAATACATTAATTACAAAACTTATCATAAGAGTAGGTACAACTATACAGTTTAATCTTATAAAACATTAGGCGCGATTCCTTACTACTTTAGTCATAGAAATAAGGAACAAAACAGTTTAGTGTAAGAAAATCTCAAAATATTACTTACCCATGTCTTCACCGTAAGTAAACTTTCAAACTCGAAATCAAAATACTAACATGTTCAGTTGGTGTCTTCATATGATTTTCCTCGCGGCAAGTATTCAGATTCTCAATACTTTTCACAAGTAATGATAAACTGGATATATATGTTCAAATCTATACATCAAATTCTTATCTTTGTAATTACAATTGATTTCATTTATGTGTAAGTGAGATTTCTCGATTCCGAAGTATATTTACGAAAACAAGGTGAAACCGATAGTTTTGAAACTAATTAACTATTTTCTATTTAACCAACTGGCATGACCAAATTCAGAAACAAAAAAATAAACAATTCTTATCCTTCTGTTTCATTTGACAACTATGATGTCAGAATTAAGCCTCCCCGTCCCATTTGCAAGCTCTTGGCATCTGGTGGCAAATGGATATTCTCTTTCGATACGTCTATTTATCCCAATGATATAATTATAATGTACTTATAACACTTCATCAAATAAGCCCATCCAATAAACAAAAATTGACAATCTCTATGCACTCTTTAAATGGTCCTTGCACGAAAGACTAATCCCACTCTCATTTCCGTTCTATTTGCTGACCGTGCAGATGTCGAAATAAAGCTACAGCATGGTTTGTGTCACATATAATAATGTCTAGCTGATGACAATCTCCCAAACTCCTTCGAACTTACCACACACCTGTATTAGAAAAAGGTACATGCAATACTATGTTTCTAATTGAAGTTATAACAAATATTGGAAAGTGAGCAGGACTATAATTATGGTTTATTTGATAATTAGTTATTAGTTGCAAGCGGCATTCATGAAATAATCTACATGATTGTTTACAGAAGGGCACATAATATACTTACCTACATCTATTCGCGAACTCACGTTTCAGTAACAAATTCGAGAACACACTTCAAAAATTTCCGGGTGAAGTTTGCCATCTTCGAGAGTATTTTACAAAGATCATGTATTTCATTTTCGTTATAAATTGACGGTTTTACGAAGCAGGCTTACCGTCTCTACATACAAACCCTAATTTCTCATCCGGGTTTAGGCGCGGCAATGTCGATGTTGCAAAAAACATTAATTACTAAACTTATCATAGGAGTAGGTACAAATATACAATATAATCTTATAAAACATTAAGTGCAATTCCTTACTACTTTAGTCATAGAAATAAGGAACAAAACGGTTTAGTGTAAGAAAATATCAAAATATTACTTACCCATGTCATCACCGTAAGTAAACATTCAAACTTGAAATAAAAAAACTAACATCTTCAGTTGGTGTCTTCATATGATTTTCCTCGCGGCAAGTATTCAGATTCTCAATACTTTTCACAAGTAATGATAACCGGGATATATATGTTCAAATTTACACATCAATTTCTTATGTTTGTAATTACAATTGATTTCATGTATGTGTAAGTGAGATATGCTCGATTCCGAAGTATTTTTACGAAAACAAGAGGAAACCGATAGTCTTGAAACTAATTAACTAATTTTCTATTTCACCTAACTGGCATGACCAAATTCAGAAACAAAACAAATAAAAAATTAATATCTTTCTGTTTCATTTGACAACCATGATGTGAGAATTTAGATTTCCCGTCCCTTACAAAAGCACTTAGCATCTGGTGGCAAACGGATATTCTCTTTGGATACGTCTATTTATCCGAATGATTGAAATATAATGTACTTATAACACTTCATCAAATAACCTCATCCAATAAACAAAAATTGACAATCTCTATGCACTGTTTAATTGGTTCTTGCAGGAAAAAGTATTCCCACTGTCATTTCCGTTCTATTTGCTGACCGTGAAGATGTCGAAATAAAGCTACACCATGGTTTGTGTCACATATAACAATGTCTAGCTGATGACACTCTCCCAAACTCATTCGAACTTACCAAACACCTTTATTAGAAAAAGGTACATGCAATACTATGTTTCTAATTGAAGTTATAACAAATATTGGAAAAGGAGCAGGACTATAATTATGGTTTATTTGATAATTAGTCATTAGTTACAAGCGGCAGGCATGAAATAATCTACATGATTGTTTACACAAGGGCACATACTATACTTACCTCCATCTATTCGCGAACTCACTTTTCAGTAACAAATTCGAGAAACACACTTTAAAAATTTCCGAGTGCAGTTTGCCATCTTCGGGAGTATTTTACAAAGATCATGTATTTCATTTTCGTTATAAATTGACTGTTTTACGGAGCAGACTTACAGTCTATACATACAAACTCCCTCATTTCTCATGCGGGCTTGGGCGCGGCAATGTCAGTGTTGCAAAGTACATTAATTGCTAAAC
>JAGDQP010071182.1:0-10664 GCA_022664845.1 Lepisma saccharinum | reverse complement strand
AATTAACAACTAGAGTTACAACTTTCCACAATATTGTTACGTTCCATATTTTGTCAATAGCTTGTCATATTTCGTCAAGAAAAAAATTAAACACGTCATTCCAAATTGAATACAAGCTGATAAGAATAACAATCAAATAATCATTATTTATGTCGTAAAGGAAGAAAATTAAGACCGGATACTATTAATGTGACCATCAAAAAATTATTATTCTCGAATCTGATATACCTAAAAGCTTTCTAAAAAATGGTCCAGTTGATAGTAATCATTCTATGCTGATATTACCGAGTAGCTTATACTGATAGTACAGGAAAGAAACTGAAGCATTTGTAACATCTCATTAAAAATATATTCGAACTGTTTCAACTAGAATTTTCAATATTTCGAATCGACTCCATGACTTGTCAAATTTCTCAAAATTGCTCGATTTATGTATACTTAAATCAAAAAGAATAATCAACATAATACATTATACGTCAACGTCAAAAATGTAGCCTGATGTTAAAAAGGGTTTGCAAAATGTAAAAAGAACGTAACCCGTCCCGTTCGCATGTTTTACTTCACAAACAACAACTTCTTAACCAGCCACCAGAAAATCGGAATGAACAATTGTAGAGAATTATTAATTTATACACAAATTAAATTACCGTACAAATTCTAAATAGTATTTCTCATCCCAGAAACAATGAAAAAAATAATGTGAGTTGGAGCTAATGTACATTTCCTATGCTCTCGTTTAGTAAAACCATCATACCTTTATTTTGGAACCACAAGTGAGTCCCTTAACTAAGAACATTATTCATCTACTGGGTTTGAAAATGCTAAACAACACAAAATAAATGTATGGATCTGGCAATAGAAACCGATTATTAAATTATTACCACAACATTTCATTGAATAATTTTTTTTAATAAAATATCAAAACAGAAAACAAAAACAGATATAAGTCAAGAAACCGAGAAGAGTTTTCAATTCCCATTGTTGTCTATAAGGATTACTCGATACGAATCGGTAAATACAACATTGACCGGATCAACTGTAATAAAACAGCCTAAAAGACACTTTAGAAACATCAATTCCTTCGTCATTTCGACTTCTATTTCAACCATGAAGAACTGTAGATAACACATTAAAGTGAGAAATAAACTTCTTGTGTGCTGTTTCGAAATAAAAAGCGCCAAATATAACAATAAAATAGCTACGAATAATGTGTATTGATATACATGTTTAATTTATTTATTTCTGTCCTTTACACAACTTTAGCTCACACCTGGTGTATTTGTATTATATTGAAAAACCTTTCTAGATACTATATTTTCGTAAAAATCAAAATATCGGCATTTAAAAGTATTTTCTCTTCTCACGAAAGTTTTGAGATTTCGTAGCTCAATTAAATACCAAATAATTGGTGAATTTAGATGGACACATAGCGTTTAACTGATGAAACGAGAATAAGTATGACAATCAAATGAACTAAAATATATAAAAATCTTGAACCGAGAATCAAAAGCAATCGTAGGAAACAAAGAACAAGAGAAATGATAACTGGTTCAGAATAGACCCCAATGACGACAACATTTGTATTTGCAATGATACACAAATAAAAAAAAATATCAAACTAATTCAAGCTAATGTCTTCCACGCTCATCAGTTCTATTTTTGTTCAGAAGAATTTCTTACCTTATATCCCAACAGGACGCCATTGTGATGTTGTGGAGGAGGCGGAGACCATCGAACAAACGCTGCAGTTGCGTTTAACATTCCTACTTGTACATTATCAGGAGGAGCTGAAGGAACTGTGAAAACAAAATCACGATAGCATTAACAACAGAGAAAACAAGGGTAATTAAGAAGAGAAAAATTAATAATACATTCTGACAATGCTTACAACAAACTTTACTAAAACTCCTAAGAAAAATGTAACACCTTCCGTATTCTAACAATACCTTGATCTCACAGACAAAATACGACTCCAGAGAATTTTATTTTGTATGATGAGCGTATTGTTAGTATACGGAAACTGTTACATTTTTCTTAGTGTTTTAGTAAAGTTTACTGTAAGACTTGTGAGTGTGGGTTAGTAAATTCAAGGTTCAGTCATACTATATTCATATTAAATTCAAAGCCAGTTTTTATTTACATTGAGAGAAAAAGAATATGTATTGATATATGACATCAGAACGTTTAAAACACTAACCGTTTGTGCTATTGTACAATTTGCAACGTGACCTATGAATATACTGGAAGATGCGGTTTCCTTTTAACTCCTGTATTTCATACATACATTTCAAAAGTGTCTTGAGTACTTAGCTCCCACATCAATACATAAATGCACTTGAACTTCTGTAATCCGACGATTTTTTTTAGCACTGGTGAATTACAAAAAAAGGGAATTAACGTAACCGCGGCATCCGCCTTCCCCAGCGCTTCGTTGCACAGCTGTAATCTAAATTCAACACACGCCAGCTGATACGAAAGTCAAACTTTTCAATTAAACTTAGTTTTTAAATTGGTATTGTTTAGGGAAATTTTGCCAGAAAAATCTCAATTTCTAGAATTGACTCGCAGGTAGTAAATATTTTGAAGTGATGAGAGTTATAGAATATAACAGGTAAAATTATAAAAATATTCAAAGAAATCAAAGGTAAATCAACCCTTTTTACAGATACAAAATATACGAACAGTAGAAATTAATTTTATTCAAAAGCAAGCGACGCCATTAAAAGTGAGAAACAATCATCTTCCTATGAACATTACATCAGACAGGTTTTCCAGCAATAACATGGGACCTCATGGTCATTGTGATTCACGACTAATAGGAAAAATACTGCGAGAAGTAAAATTACAAAACGACATCGCAACAAGGCTATTTCGACAAAAATTCCTAACACAGAAATGAATAACAGGATGTCATATCCTCAGTTGTTCACGATCAATCATTACAAAAAAAATAGAAGACTTATTTGTCACATCGCACCTGCGAATTCTTAGCATAACCGGAAATTATTAACCAACAATTAGGCACGTAATATCAAAGGAAGTATTTCCAGAACGTGACTGCAAAAGTTCTAAAATTCTCAATTAATGACTAATATGTGATGTCCCAGGTAAGTCTCTCAGAGAGACGTGCTTCTATGAACATTTGGTGATCAAAACAAGCATCGAAAATTATGTACAAAATTCAGTAAATGTGACAACCCGAGAGACCCAACCAAGGTTATTTCCCATTTCCTCCTCCTTCCCTTATGATGCAAACACCTGAAAAAAACACACGGCAACCCAAAATTGAACAGAATAAAGCCAGTCAAAACTCTGACACCGCATGCTAGTTACAGTACCGACTTCGAACTGTGAACTTGCAAGCTGCACTTGAGTGTTTTAAAAGTGAACTCAATCGAACTCAACACAGTTAGTTTTAAACATCATCGAACTCTTAAAACAGAATCAGAACATTCTCTAGTATCCCAAAGATAGAAACAATGAACTTTAGTCTATATGTGTGTATTAGGAAGACAAGAAGAAGAAGAAAAGTGAAAGTGTTATAGACTCTATTTAAGGAACATTCACATCCTTCACTTCGTAGTGAAAACTGAGACTTCAGCAGTGAATAAAATAAGAGGTATGTGTGTCTAAGGCCATGATTTTCAAATATAGAAGCAAACAACTTGTTCAAATTACTCCAAGTTCAGATCGACCCAAGATAGATTCTTTGCTAGAACTTTGTTCAAAACTATCAAATAAAATTGTGAAATGTCTGTGTTTATTTTAATGTCTAATATCAACATGTCCTCTCATAATTACTAGGTATTTAGATCTTTTAGGATTAGTTCAGTATTCTTTATTCAGGGAAAAGTAAGTATGTCTAAGTGAATACAATGTGTACAAATAGTGCATTTACAGTTGTTGTCGGATGTATAACAAATGAGCATCGATCAGCTACGCCTCCCCGTGACTCAAATACGATAAGAAATCGTAAATAAATCGAAAGTTAAATACTATATATACCAACGTGACGCCGATTATGAATTCAATTCAATCGTACTTCTAGCCTTCAGGTATCTTTCGGCTCAGGTAGTTATAGGGTAGGGGAGACAGATGTGGGAAGGAAATCTTGATTTTGGTGCCAATAGTCTAAGACTGAAGAAAAAGCCTCGAAGAACTTCAGTTATTAATGCGAAGCCAAACGCTCTACCAACTGAGATACGGCCGCCTCGTCTGATGCCGATATTATTCACAAATTCGCCAAAAAAAAAGCCTTGCATAGTATACATTATAATGTGTGTACGAATTAAGAAGGACATCTTTGGTCATATTATAATACCATCGGATTAGAAGGGTCCAATTGTATATATGGTATATTGTATACTTCAGTTCCTGTGTTAAGGCTCCCTCGAAATAAGCTTTACAAAATGCAGTCCCTTTTTTCTGTTGAGTATAAATATAAAAAAATACAGTTCAATACTACGGAAGAGTAACATTTGTTCATACATTTTATTCATAACTTTCCTATAACAAATTCAACTTGCAAAGTATTAAGTATTACTATTGTTTTACAACTGAAAATGTCAATGTTATAATTTGATATACATCTATATATAATAATTCTTACCATCTTCCATTGTCTGCACATTTTTGGAATTTGAGGGCTGACCTTCAACAGATTTATAGAATGGAACAAGGAAGAACTCATATTTCGTAAACTTTCTAAGATTTGTAATAATGTAGCTGGTAGCACCTGCATTTAAAACAGTAACCATGTTGTACTTTTGTGATCCACCAGACATATCTCGAAATCTCACGTAGAAACCTTCAACGTACTCATCTGCACTCAATATCTGTAAGAATAAAAATTGTAATTAACAAGAAGTTCATAGTAAGAATATAAAGATAATGTGTAACTTAATCTGAAATAACCCTGATTAATGTGTAACTACATTGATATAGTTTGATGACAACAGATTCTCCGACACTAAGAATGCGGAATCACTCCTTATATCGCCTTAGTAGCTGTCGCTTGGTCAACTGGTAAAATTTTTAAGAATTCCAGGAATATGAAAGAAAAATATTGAAATTTTGGAGAGCGGTAATACTTATCAACAATTATCAAATGTGGGCCTACTAGTTTAGATTTTGAAACGATGTCCTTTAACCGAGAAATTTAAACATCTGTAAAGGATGAAGTTACAACTTAGACCTTCAAATTTCTCATCTAAAACAAAACACATTGAAGTTCAAGGTCAGTTTGTGTGATCTATACTGTTAAACATTATCGAGAGAGTTTTCCTAAAGATTTCTGTTGCTCGTAATTTGTTCGTAAGTTTTAAATAATTTTCAAAAACAGTGGCTACTAAGACTTCTTTAACACCATCAGGTGAATATCAAAACGAAAAATTGCAAAATAAGTGAAAAAAAAAGCTAGCTCCACATATTATGTAGTAACTTACATATATCAGAAAGAAACAGACTATATTTATTATTAATATTAATTTCTCTTCCATATGACCCATGTTTGCGTTTCCTTTTTTTTCCATTCTTTGGAAGTCTTAACAAAACATATGGAGCAGGAGAAGAATTGCACATTTAAACTACTTAACATAAAGCTTCCCCTGAATGACGGGAAACTGTTCACTTTTGATTGAATTAGCTTTAATATCTTGAAAAGAAATCTTATAAAATTTCTTAATACCCTTGACGAACTGTAGTCGATATTTTCTGCTTTGATTTATACTCAAATGGAATATTCACAATTATGTCATATTGAAATCTTTCCCATTTTGGTATTTCTAGATATAAGCCACCTTCTCATACACACCACATAAACACACAAAACCTACATAATATGAGTACATATGCATGCGTGTATATAACATGAATATAGAAAGGAAACTGTCAGTGGATACACGAATAAAGGATCGCTCTCTTCATTAGCAATACATGGAAGTTTGTCCACATCGTAACCAAATTAAGCCATTAGCATTAAGCAGTGAATCCACCAAAATCCACATCACAACAAACAGGAACAAAGAAATTAGTATGAGAGGAAGATACAATACAAAACTAATTACAAGTAATGTTCGTTAGCACTAATGTTGAATGAGTGTAAATAACAGCGCTTGAACTAAACAGTCTCTCTCACGCTGCATGTCCTCGAACATACACACACACACACACACACAAAAAAAAAAGCGTAAGCAAGGTTCAGTAACTGCAACAGCTGACGTTCTGTTGATTGATTTGAAAGTGCGCATAGCCGTGACTAAATTGTCAATGGGAAACCCAACGATGTGACGGGAAGTGAAGTATGAGTAAAAGAGACAAATACGTTAATCTATTAGCGTTCATAGCCGCACACGTTCGTTTCCAAAACAAATTATTTCCAACAATTTGAAAACGGAATAATAATGTGTTCATTTTGCGGCATACTGAATCAATAACGTAATGAATAGCTGATACATTCTAATTCAATAAGTTGATTTGTTTTTTGTTTTTTTCTCCTTACTTTTTTAACAATTAGCAAGGATGGGTGACCGAAATTACGAAAAACTTCATGAATATAGATGAATGCCAAAATAAATTTTTAAAAAAATGAAGGTATTTTCGTATCCAGACCAATCAACAACGAACAGAAAACATAGACAAAGTCACACAAGTGTAAACAAATATCGAGCTTTTTCTCCCTACAGTCAGAACTACCAAAAAGGTACGCTCCCTTTCCTAAAGCCAGCTTATAGGAGATATATTCGGTTGATTCCCTACTGGAAATCGAACGTAGAAATATCTGATTGCAAAACATCAAATATATATAATCACTGTAACATTTAGAAGTGGAGGGTTAAGATCCATAATGGTCTAAGTCAGTTCCCACATAGCACTGTTTCCTGATTCAAGGTTGAAATTTCCTTGATTTTTTTTTGCCTTGTTAGGCTTGATGTGATACAAAAGTTGATACAAGCTTATTTTTTTGCTAGATAAAACCGAACAACCCAATTTCAAACTTGATTATCCCTTGCCTAAACAAGTCAAGCATGATTCAAGCTTGATTCAGCCTTTTTGCTTGACACGACAGGCTTATTTTCAGTTTGTTGGCTTGATGTTTCAAGGCCAAAACAAGCTTGATTCAAGTCGATTTTGCTATGTGGGTTGTGATTACAGGTATCAGCAATTTTTAAATGACCATAACTTATGAACGATGCACAGTTATGAACAGAAATGATGTATACCGTTCGTTTACTTCTTACTTTTATCGAATTCAAATTGGAAAAATCGAGATATGTGGTTTTAATCAGAAGATACATGACATTTTCTTCGTTTATTTCAACTTTCAAATAGACTTGACAAACACCACTACCATCCTCAACCCTCAAATGTCGTGTCTTTTGCTTCACCCGAATATGTTAGATTTAAACACCTTTTCCTTCCAGGCAATTATGTGTACATATTCCGCCATTAATGGATACTATTTTAAAGCAGTGAAACTTGAATAGTTGTAAATACAGTTATGTTTTAACAAATAGGTGTAACTTAATAATTAAATTTAGGCTAATAAAACTGCGGGCACGAGATGAGACACTACCCTCATGTTGTCTTTAATTCCTCACAAACCGTAACTACAACAATGCTTCCATTTTTCACGTGCTAAATCTTTTTGGCTCGAGATATAATCTTAAGTCAAAGATGAAAAAAAATGCCTCTATTTATAACATTTTAAAAGATATTCTAGGTGAATGGACATCGTATTTACGTATCCTGTTGAGACTATTTAACTGGTGAAAAGATAACCATCAGAAGGGCACCATCTCTGATAACCCTACGCACCAAACTAGTATAATGCAAAAAGGGTGGAATCTTATGTTGTAACATATGGACAAAATATTAATAACATCAATTTCATTCTTACCTCCCAGATAAGTCGAACTGCCGTAGAGCTTATTGCCTGAACCTCTTTCAGCTCCACCACATTTGTACTTAATCGGTTTCGTGCTTCATCTAAATCGTAGTCAGGTACATTGCGGTCTGATCCTAACGTCCTTGCTTTATCCGAGACAGGACTAGGTAAAGACAGACCATGGGAATTTTCTGCTCGAATAAGAAACACATAGGAAGTATTTGGTTTCAGGTTTCCAACGGAGTACGTCTCAGAAGTCACCCGATGAGCTGAGACTACCCATCCAGTTTGCAAATCGCTACTAAAATACTCTACTGTATAACCAATCAACGGGGAAGCACCAACTTTAGAATTTCTCCTCCATGCCACTGTTACAGATGTTTCAGTTTGGTTCACAATTTGAGGCTTTGTAGGCGGTCCTGGAAATGTTGAAGATTCTGGAGTTCGATGCAGATTTGGATTTGAAGGGTTCTCTACAGTAAGGGAAGCTGACCACGACGTCTCTCCACTCTCCGAGGATGCTGTGCACGTGTACAAACCGGAATCTGTAAACTGTAAATCTGCAAAAGGAAAGAGAAGGAAAAACATGAATTCAGCACTTGATATGACTAGTGCAGTTCCGAATCAAATTATCAAATGAATTAGAAGAAAGTTCAATAAAGTGTTAAATAATTGAAACAGAAAATTGCCTTGTCAAGCAATAGACTTTATATTTCCTAGTACAAGTTTTCTACAAATGATTTAAATAAAAACACTTTCCTAAATTCTCTTTCGGAAATAATAAAGTACTTATTTGTATTGGTACAAATTCACGATCTTCGAATTCAAACACATCGAAAATAGACTAAAGTTTGGTTTATTACTAACGTTTTAAAGGACCTTGTGAATTGGTCTCTATTTTACAACAGGGTAATAAAAAATGACTAAACTATTGATATTTGTCTCTGATGAAGGAAATTCATCAAAATTTAATGTACACTCAGATTCATAGAAAATGTCAGTTTGAAGAAATTTCTAAGAAGAAACAACGTAACAAACACCTGGCACAACGATATAAACCAAACCGATATAAACGGTACATGAGAAATGTTCATTTTAATTCTGTGTAGAATTAAGTTTGGTTGAATTGAATTTATTCAAGGCCTTTAGACATCCACAAGTAATAAGCATGCCTCGTCGACGGCTCATTGGTAGCTACTAACAATAACTGTCAGAATTTAAGTGAGTAGTATAGTTCCGATACAGGAAAAAAACCAGCCATTTCGTCGGATTAGCAGCCATTTGCACAGTTCGGTATTAACTTAGGCAAGTGTTGAAGGCGGTGGATAGGTGAGAGAGTACTCACACGTCAGTACTATTCTGATCAACCCTAGACAGATAATAAAGGATCGTTTAATAGCGATATTAGCATGAACAGTTTTGTACTATATTGTTTACCATAGAGAGAGAGAGATGAGAAGCATCCGTAAAGAACTTGGTATCATCATCCATCACAAATGCGACGCTAAATCTTGAACAACTATTTTGATGTTTCTTAAACTGTAAAAATGCATCTCTACAGTAAAAACGATACTTACCGTCTATTTGCAATGTGCCAGTATCAAGAACAGTGATCCTCGGACTTTGACTAACAAGTGGAGAACCATTTTTGTACCATTTAATTCTTGGAGATGGCGTCCCAGAAGCCTGACATGGAAGCATAGCGACAGATTTAAGAGGCAAAGTCTGATTGGCTGGTCCAATTTGGATAATTGGCGGTGGAAGATCATCCAGTGACGTAACCTCTAGGAAGGCTTTTACAATTGTTGATCCAGCCACACTAAGGGCTGAACATACATAAAAGCCAGTGTCTTCCTTTTGAACTCCTTGGATTCTTAAGGTTCCCTCGGGAGTAACATGGAGATGGCCATATTTGTTACCGGGAAACATCAATTGTTGACTACCTTCTTTGGTCCAAAATACAGACGGTGGGGGATTACCTGTTGCAACACATTCGAATGAAGCTATACCGTTCAACCCGACCTTCTGATCTTCCGGTCTGACGAGAAAGGAAGGAGGTGCTGGAAAAAACGAAGAAGCAATCGAGTTAATTTTCACTTTCAAATTTCAGAATCCTTATACAATAAAGAACTGTGCTTATTAAAGGAAAGAGTAATCATTTACTTCAGCAAAAACCTTCTCCTCGTGAACTCTTTGTAAGAGTACTCGCGATTAATCCAAACAGCACAAGATATATCTAATCATCCACAGATACCATTTATTGTAATGTAATGTTAAAAACATATCAAATCATATGTAAGGATAGTACCAAAGCTATATTATCTAATCTCGTGACTAGATTATAATATTAGATTTGGTACAAGACTACCCTAACCTAACCTACCAACCACCAAAACACACGGGAGCTCAATTTAATATTATTTTATATATAAACTTACTAATTTTGCTCCCAGATGAAGAATCCAGACTATAAAGTAAATCATTACTGACGTCTCCTCAAGCTTCTGCCGACCTCCTGAAGGTGTTTACCAACAAAAACGGACAAAATATTAAAAATAAAAAGAGGACAAGTTCATGTCTTCCAGTTAGGCAGTCTCTTGGTTGTTTTCTCTCAGTTCTAATCTTTAAATCTATAAGTCCGTTTTTGTTCTTAAACACTCCCAGAAAGCTGGTACATGATCTAACAAACGCCCAGTAAAGACTTAGTTTATAGTCTACATTCTACGAACAGAAAAAAAATAAACAATAAATTTATAATTTTAACCTAACCTAATCTAAC
>JAGDQP010071181.1:0-10665 GCA_022664845.1 Lepisma saccharinum | reverse complement strand
CTTATTTAACTGGGATCTAGGTGGAGAAACATATGACTTTGTCTACAGCCACTTGTGGTCTGTCTGTAACTGTATATGTGAGTATATGTCTAAACATCACGAGCAGCGTCCAGATCCAGCAGCGTCAACACATTCGAAGATTTATTTATTTCTGGTATCTCCATATACAACTCGGAGACTATTTTACATTGGAGCTTAGCAACAACAACAAGCATGAACAATAGAAAAGGAAATTGGACGGAAACGGACATAGAAAAAGATATGATCCAAGCATTTGCATAATAAGACTTCTATGAAAACTTCAGTCAGGATGGCCGTCTCCAGGAGTGGAACCCTGGACCTCCGGAAAACGAATCCAACGCCAAAGCATTGAGCCACGGCCGCTCGGTGTTTCATTTCATATCGCTTTTGTTTCGCAAAATGTTCGTTAGCGTTGACATAGATGAATTTTACCTTTTTTGTAATGAATGAGAGTATGATGAAATAAAACCCTGAAGAACACAGAGTTAGGTGTATTGGAAAGGTCGGCGCATCAAGTTTGTAAACATTGTTACTTTTATTTCCATTTATTTAGTTATGAAACAAAGATTCACTTAAATTAGAAACATAAATGTTAGTTCCTTTGTTTTAATAATTCTCCTCTTCATTGTGACGCGTTCCGCCTTTTCAACAATGCACACAAAACAACTGAATAGATAATGAGTGAATGTTGATGTGCGTCTTAAGAAAGTCTATCATCTGTGAACTCTAACACTGCAGGGAGCAGTCACCAAACAGGCGTTTTCATACGGAGATGTGAACATTAAGTTTTCTGCCTCATTTCTTTTGCTGCTGATGGATTTTTGTGAGGCGACAAGAAAGGAATGTAGCCCAAAAGAAGATATTTCTTCGGAATAAATGCAATACTGCTACCAAGATTTGATTGTGTATTACCATAATTTCCGTATTTGTAAATCGAAATTCCAGGAATTTCTCACTATTAAATGTCGCAAAAGAACACCCTCTCTTAGGGGGGGTGTCCAGAGATTTTCCTTAGGGGGGTGTTGTCGAAGTCTAGGGAGGGTGTTGGGGGGGTGTAGCGTACTCCCTGGAAGTGATGTTAACTATGTATACTGAATGGCAAGCAACAAAGAGTTTTACTTGGAGAGTAGTGCATACTAAGCACGAACAGGCTATTGGACTCCTCATATTCTCAGAGAAGTTCTAATGGATTAAAGTCTAGAGATTTTACAAGTCCTCTTAAATTAATTATAATTACGCTTTCGCGTTGTGCATCTGCGCCCAGAACTTTTTGTTTTTGTAGAATAGGCAAAAAAAGACTTTTTCGGTGATTCCAGGAATTTTCGTTTATTTCTCGCAGTAATCGGTATGAACAACTATCCGTTTTTGGAAATTCCCCTACAAACCATCTTATTAGGTTAGTGCTGCAATCATACTTGTAATTAATCTAATTACATTTAAAACAATAACAACTCAAATTAGTGCTCACTATTTAGACATTTGGGAAAGTTACTTGATATATTCCGTAATGTTTAATACAAATCAGTATTCGCAATTATCTACAGACAAACGTCGAGAAACACCGAGTAGTTTCTTTTACCTTATTGTAAGGTCTCAGTTTTCAGTTTCGCTGTGATTTGCGCACACACGCAGAAATGTAAAAGGTCTTTCTTACCGTAACAACAAGTCTAATACTGGTCAAGTATTAGCTGCCGCCACGTTGATCGCTTACACACAGAAATTATAATAACCTTCCTCTAATGTTTTACAGTTAGGTTTTTCTTTATTTTTATTCCCATTTTACTACAAGTCATTCTAATTTTAAAAAAAACTCGTAAAAAAGACTTCCACTTCAGCCACCCAGAATTATGATGACGAAAATAAAAACCTTTGCTGAAGAGGAATACAGGAATTACACTAGTTATATCTATAATGTAAACATACTTATCCTTACGTAAAATATAGTTTATTTCTAAATTAGACGTTTTGCGTTCTGACAACTGGAAATTGTCAGAAGTTTGGGGAATTAACTAGTTATATGAAGAATAGCTTACTTTTTAATTTCATCTTCTATATCACTATCTGTGAAAACTCACGACTACTAATCGTAATGCGTTTTAAATATCGGAGTTTTTTACATATTAGAAGTGTAAATACTTTCGAGCATATGCATTCAGAGGACCTGTTGCTAAATCTTACATTAGAATACAGTTTTGAGACCATATTTACTGTTTTCGAATTTAATACACAACACTTACATTTTTGAGTGTATACTCGTAATGTAAATTACCATTCTATCAGCAATGAGAAAATACAACAAAGAAAACGATATTCGCAAACTACAAAAATACAAAAAAGTAATTTAAGAATGAGTGGAGATTCGAACTGAGGACCCCTTATACCGTAACCTCAAAGCGTAACCACTACTCCACGAGGTGGTTATTATATGATAACTTGATACGCATTTATTGATGCACCGTTGATTGACAGTCTTCACTTCGAAAGTTAAAAAAGATTGTATGTCCTTTTTCGCACCATTTCGGGGAATATAATAGTTTCTGTCACATGATTATACAGCGCATGCATTATGTCTGTAACCTTTGTTTCCGTAATGTTTCATTTGAGTGAGCATTTCCCTATTTTCAGTTCCAGATAGTACTAGAGATATGGACTGTTTCGGTGAGCAAAAACAATTTCCCTCCTTTTCCTCTAAATTTCCCTGCGAATTTCCCTGTGTTGCCACATTTCTGACTTTTTGACTTAGAATTTTTTGGACAATTTCTCAATATTTCATTTTTTGTTTCTAGTTTCATTATTTATCAATATTTTTTTGACAAAATTTCAGGAAATATTCGCTTTTACCTACTTTACAAGCAAAACAATCAAGCAAACGCCAGAATCCAAGGAGAAAAATATTATTTGTAAAAAACTGTCAAATAAAGACATGCGAAAAATTTTTTGAGCATGAGTGTACATCGCGTTTAATAAAGATATCCAACCTGACTTTAACCTTCTCCACTAGTTCGAGATCCGTATTTTTGTGGTAAATACTGATATGTGCTGTTCATAACACGAAGTGTCGCCATAAGTATTCCTCCGCACCACTATGCTTATTAGGGCTATGCGTTACTCAACTCTATTGTGTATTTTACCAAACGATAGTGAAATAGCTTTTCATAACACTTTGAGCGCTGCTTGACGATATGTAAAGGTGCATGTGATAATTATTTGCAAGGGAATGTAAGGAATAGAGCGTACCTATGACTGAATTGGTACCAGAAACTGCGAGCTATGAAGTGAAGTTTATTCACCTTTTTATATTAAGAAGCATTTTCGACCTGGTGGTTGAGATCCAAACAAGATATCTACAAGCTAGTCAATCTACACTACGGGATATGGTGCAGTTTATGGTAGTCAATTGTTGATATGGTATGGAAAATCAATATGCTCCCTTGTACATAGCTAGCCCTATAATGCTTTCCTACTCCCGTAAGTGCATCTCATAAATTTTAATCTAGAATTAGGATACATATCACTTTAGATCAGCCATATGCCACATTTTCATAATTTAAAAAAATATGTACTTGATTTGATCAACTCATACGAATGGTACCATGCGGAGGAATACTAATGTCCTCATTGTGTGTTCTGGA
Organism: Lepisma saccharinum; assembly: GCA_022664845.1. NCBI lineage: Eukaryota > Metazoa > Arthropoda > Insecta > Zygentoma > Lepismatidae > Lepisma > Lepisma saccharinum. Next base: position 7,012 of record JAGDQP010071181.1, on the reverse strand, counting down.
TTCTACGTATTTCGAAACACAATTCACGGGTATTACGGGAGCTAATTTAAGACGTTTGGTAATATAACGTGCGTGACAACTTCTTTTGTGAACCGATACCTCCTTCTGAATTCTCTTTCATTCCACTAATCAAACAGGTCCAGAAAATTTCTAACGTAACGCTTTGGTAGGCGATAATTATAATTTTCCTCATACAATTCCATCCAACGATATCGATTTAATGCCCAATCATTCATTTTTCTGTTATATTTGATAACTCAAGACTGCCATCGGCCTTCCTTGGCCAAGTCGTAAAAAAATACTGCTTTCCTTTACTCAGCCAAGTCTTGGAATCTTCTATGAAACAAGCACTCACAAGCAGTGTCTTGAGATATGTCTATGAAACTGAAATCATTAAGGAAGGAAGTCGGGGAAAACGCTACTTGTCTTTGCCAAGTTATTCCTCGAAGATTGAGCTCGAAGGTAACCACTATGAAACGAATTTTAACTAAAGTCGAGCCAATTTAGTCAAGCATTTGCTCAAAAAATATCTATGAAAACGGGCCTTATTTATAAGTAATAACAAAAGGAGTAATGCTACTATGAATGAAAAAGGGAAAAAGAACTTGAGCTAAGCAGGAAATGAACCCTAACCACCCAGCCAGCGATCAGTTGGTAGAGCGCTCAACTTTGAATTTAATTAAAACAAGCTGACATGGCTATACACAAGGGAGCTAAAGAAAGAAGGTAGGCGCCACGCGCATATTATCGTCTGGAGTCTCGCTCGTATGACGTCAGCCGCAGTCAAGAGAGCAAGAGGATAACACATTCGAACACAAGCTGTACCCATGCGATTAACACACAGAAGGACATTGGCAAAATGATTTGCAATTAGATTTTGTTGTGTCTGGTGTGTTATTAGTTCCAAACTCATATTTAATAAACCCGGTGGACATGTTATCGCACTAAGGCGTCTGTACAAAGTGCAGGAACTTGGGAGAGGATAACACAAAACTCTTCTGAAATAATCAAAGCACTTTTTCGATGGTGCACGTACTATAACAGCTTTAGTAATATTATCATTTTCCCAGGTCTTACATGCGACATTAAGAAGCATTTCATGTTGGCTTTTTTTAAACATTTTGTTAAATTTTTCACCAACCTTTTTTTAAATTTTGATAATTCTTTTTCGATATAAGATATTTTGTTTTCTAAAGGTAGAATTTTTCCTCTGCATCTGATTCTGAAAAGTTACGTTTTTAATAAACAATTCTCCGACAGAAATCCTTCAAATTGACCTTCACTTACAATAATTGGATCATTGCTTGTAGCAGCAGAATCGGTTACATTTATAACCAAACTTTGAGGTTTTAAGATATCTGACACAAGTTTCTTCCGATCTTCACATCTTGCGCTACGTGCTTTGTTTCGATCGTCCGTCAACATTCAACGTCCGTAAACAATAACATATGAGGTTCTGCAGAATCTTTTATTTTTTTCCTGGGTTAACCAGTGCCGGATCTAGAAATGTTCCTATGGGGGAAAAATTAAATTTTGCCGTCCTTTCCACCGCTCTTTTGCCACCCTTTCCATCGTTTTTTTTTTTTAAGGCAAACAACACGACCGGCCGACCCGACGGCCACAACATTGTCTCGCATCACGTAGTGTACTTTTGTTATTATCTCTGGAGCATATCGTGGCATCGCTATTACTAACTCCAGTAAGGCAATAGACCTGCCTATCTGACTTCATAGTTTTGAATTTTGAAGATGAAGGGAGACTGTATGGAATAACATAAAAATGTCTTAGTGCGCCAGTATTGACATTTTTAACACGTTTAAGTCAATTACAATTTAAACGGCAATTTTACTTTCTCATTTTAGGAAGTTTTATTTTTAATTTTTAGCTGTTTGTCGCCCGGGGCGCTTGCTCCCTTAGATCCGACACTGGGGTTAACCGAGCAATTCAGCTTTCAAATCGCGAATGTAATCTGATTCATCAAAATGTTCAGAGCAAATATATGAATTGTCCGGATTGAAAGTGTCGTCCTCCTACACAAATACACCCAACTGCTAAGAAGAGTTTTTTATTTCTTTCAGAAACCTATGGTATGTTATTATTTTATCATGTACCTTACCTCTGTATTTACAAGCAGCAAGAGCAGTGATTCCGCCAGACCCACCCTGTGGGTATGTATACCTCCAAAGTCTCAACAACACCCTCCAACTTTAAATTTTTTGTGGAAAAATCGACAAAAAAAATAGATACTAAACTTCACTTACACACTCCCAATTTTGACTTTACCCCCCCCCCCTTAAGGGGAAGAGGTACAGTTAGACAGTGTACTAACATTTTTGGACATATTACAAAAACAAGAAAGTCAATTTAAAAAAGCCCTAATACAGAACTGCCTAAAGAATGTCTCCTTCATTTAAAAATGTCATGGAAATTTTAGGAGCAAAACTGACCTCGTAGCATAATTTTAAATGTAGATGCTCTTGACGCCATATATTTTAAATGGGAGAGAAATATGGAGAAGAAAAAAATAATATTTTTTCGTGTAAAACGTGGCTTATTTTTTAAAAGCCTTGACAGGATACTTCTTTTTAGTATCCTCTTTCACTTTATGTATCTTACCCCTCCATCCTATGTACACTTTGCATCAAAAAAATTGCGACAGCGAACGCTGTGCATCTAGGTAACGCAAATGGCACCTTCTTATCCCATAATCGTGTCTGGTAAACAGACCCCCTCTTTCTCTTTCCTTCGTCTCGCCCATATTAAAATCAGCAAACATCAAGAGCACGTTTTTGTTTTATCAAAATAGACATATATTAGTATCGATAAAATGAAAAAATAAAAGCGGGACGAATCAATATACATACATTGATGCAGGGAGAAATTTAAACACAGAGTGAAACATTGAAACCGCTGAACGTCTATTAGACAGAGGCAGAGATATAAGAGAGAGAGAGAGAGAGAGAGAGAGAGAGAAGAAGAAGAAGTAAAGATAAAAATATGGAATTTGAACATAGTAAAAAGATTAAGTTAATTTCCCACACAATAGAGTTCATTTCCCACAAATCTAACAGCAAGATAGAAGTGACTTTTGGACTTTATATTTGTTCAGAGCTCTTGGAATATATAAAGGGTTCCTCAAAAATACATTAAGTCACTTTCAAAATGGAAACCAAACTTGGTGGTCAGATTAAATACTCATGATTTTCCAGTGAAACTCCAGAGTTTTGAGACACATTTCGGATAATGTCAAAAGTGTAACAAAGATGCTTTTATTTGCGCGGGTTCGGTTGCAAATTCGGTGAAGCTTATTAAATATACTGCTTCGGAATACTTTGTAATCAGGAATTCCGCCAGGATTTCTTGATTGGGGTGTGTAAAGTCAACATTGGGAGGGTGGACTAGAGTTTTGCACGGTTTCTATAAAAATCTTCGGGGTAGTCTCCAGAATCGACAGCCTCACGGGGACCGGGGTCTGGCGGAACCCAGACCCAGTAGATACCATAGGCCATACCTTCTATTCCAGACTACGAATGCAAAGTGAACATAAAAAGAAAATGAATGAATGATATCTTTTCTGCTTAATTTCTATCAGAAAGAACCAAGATTATAATTCCAAACTATCAAAATGAAAAGTTACAAATGTTCAAAAGCAAAATTAGCATGTTCCTTATATGATAATAAACTTTACATGTTCCACATTGCAAACGTGAAAAGAAGAAACACATGTAAAAATATGTTGGCAAATTAGAGCATGGAAACGAATATAAAAATAATTCTTCTCTTGAAAGAGCTAAAAAAGGGGGGGCATTTGCTACCCATGTCTTAAAATTTGTCAGTTCTGGACATGCCACTATATATTCCAAATATTGCAAATAAAACGTTCTAATAATTACAACACTAATGAACTAGTGTTTATAATAATTATCACAGATAGAATAAACACGGTAGAGCTGAAAAGGTTACCGACTGATTCGATGTAGATTTGATGAACCGGAAGATGAAGGAGATATTTTAGTTATTTAATTGCGTTTGAACAGTGTTTATTTCAGGGGTGACCAGGATCGGAGATGTTTCCCCGAGAACACGAAAAATACGACGTCAAAATTCCCAGTTAAATAGATTTTCCAGACCGGGTCAATCGGGTTACCGGGTCACTTATGTTTGGGTCAGTCCCTATCACCGGGTCATCGAAAGTGGCCCAGATTTGGTTGTGGAATACGCACAAACAGAGAGTGTGTGTAAATTAAGAGAAGAAATAAATATGAATAGAGAGAAGGGGAGGTAAAAGAAGAGAAAGAAGCAGCGAAGACAAGATAACAATACATCAAGAAAGAGAGGAAGAGAGAAAGATCAATAAAAAATACGAAAACTACATTATCATTATGCTAAACAGCACACACACCTGCTTACTCGGATTCTGACCAGTGATACTTCGTTAAGTTCTCCACAGTCCCGAGATGAATCTTTGTTTGAATACTTCAGTGTATGCGAAAAAGAAACTGATTGGTGGGGAATGGAACTCAGGTTTTTAAATTAGAAGTCCAGCACGATAGGGATACTCCACAGGCGACTTTTTCCATATTGTACTCAACAAATGCTATAGTGTTTATTTCTACGAATAATAACATGAAAATGGATACTTCATATCAATGTCGTGTTCTTAACTGTTCCCCCTGAGACTTAATTTTCACTTTTCCAACCAACATTCGTAAATTGTCTTTCTCTCTATAATGACTCCTGTGCTCCATTCCACAAACGGAAATATTATCCGTTTTGTATGAGAAGTGATTAGATTCTTCACGACCGCTTTGTAAAAAAGATGTGGCTTGAACAGGATTCGAACCTATGTTGGTTTGCTTTTATACTTCAAACTCCGGCACTTTTCCTCTACTCCACTTTGCCAACGAAAGACTGCACTCATGATTTATGAAGTTCAAATGCGAGGAAAATGTAACATTGAGTATATGTGATATATTTTGTCTGTACGTATTCTTTAGTAAGTCAACACATGTGTACGCATGTCCTGTTTGTCATGACGAATTATGAAATGAATATATTATGTGAGTTTTAAGAACAAATCCAGTTTAGGGTAAGTATTATGACATTAAGTTACGATCATTTATTGTCTTTTATTTTGACGTAAACCAGCCTGAACGAATCTAACATCATAAAAAATATCATTAGCAAATGGAGAAGTTAAAACTGCAATTAAAAGTTCTAATACACTTCGTGTAATATGACAAGTTGAACGTAACACAAATTAAAACTTTTGACAGTTTTTATTTAAGTATCAAAAGTCGTCACTTGCAGGCGATTCGAACCTACAACTATAAGGTTTCCTACTTCAGCAAGTGCCTCAGGATTGAATTTGATTCGAAATCATATGTCTATATTACTCGAAAGTTTAGGTTGTAAATTTCCTAACGGAATAGATTACTGACTGAAGTCGCTTAGCATTAAAATTATCTACACATTTCAACTTCTGTGGAATAAGAAAAGAATAATGTTAGCCGTGTAGAACTTGGCTACCCTCGTCGCCCTCATGGCCGAAGTCTTTCAGGCCCTTGGTTATTTTACACTCAGTAAATTATAATCTGAGCGCACTCTTTAGCAGCACTTAGAAAGTTTAAGTTCAGAAATTGAACTATGTGGCAACCTTGCAACAACATGAGTAACCACTGCGCGGGTTTTAATACAATGAGTGTATTAGTGCAGTTTTCGAGTACTAATCTTTGTGAGAAAAATAATGTTTCTATATCTAGTCGTGATGTAGCAAAAAATATGTGAATAAAAGTAATTAGAACTTTCTCTTGTTTTTATTGTTCATAAAATAAATTATAATACAGCGATGTTGCTATGTCTGTAATAATTAACGATAAAGTTTGGCTTATTCCCACTTACGTTAAATACAGTTTTCGAAACTTTTATCAAATTATATAACATGGTTTTCATATGTATAAAATCTAACAAAATAGTAGTCAATAGAAGATTAACTCATAAATGCACGAAACACAGTAACTGAAACAAAAATCAGCATTATATAACTTTTACTTTGCTTTTATTTCCGTAAGAGTTGAGCTTAAAGGCTGTCTGCCTGATGTATTCGTGGCCGTGCGGGATGCGTCACGTTATTTTTTTTCCTTTTCGTGCATAAAGCTGGCGACGCGAGTTCTAATCCCGAAGCTTGTTATTCTTTTCTCACAACACTCCGTCATCTATGTTCGTATTGCTTGGACGTAATAGTTTAGTTCCTGTCATTATGCAAAGAAATCTGACAACGATTACTATTCGTTAAATAAGGGTTAACCATTTCAAGGTTTAGTCTAATAATATCAACAGGTTTATTAGTCATATCAAAATGTTTAGAAAGGAGAAGTTTAATCGAGGCCATATTCGCGGACGTCGAACGTGAGGTCAGTGACTCTCTATCTGCTTTACTGTAATTTAATCACTTGCACCAATCCTTAAAATGCAGAAGGCTAACCAAATGAAAAGCGTCTGCCAATTTTAAACACCAAATTAGAAACAGCTAGATAAATCGAGATCACTGAACCCAAATTTGAAGTCAGTTTCTCTGTACTTATCTTCGTTTAGGCGCTAGCCTCCATTACAGATGGAGGAATCAAAATTAAGAGGTCCAATATTTTAAGGTAGCTAACAGACAAAACATAGCAAGTGGACAGGAGAAATTAAAGGAGCTTTCTTGTTCTTGCTCGATCTAAATCCACATTGTTCTCACCTAACGAATATCACTGGTTTCTTGATTTTGGTAAATTATACTGTTTTAGAATTGCATTTCTTTAAGTAAACTTATATCAGGCCACATTGCATGCACAAAGTATCACTTTTTGATAGTATAATAATGGTTCCAAAATACGAGCTGCATTCCCCCTACTTTCTAAGGTAGGTTGGAGTTTTACAAATGATGTTGGTGTATATTATTCCCCCAAATGCATCTAATCAAGTGAATAAAATATTTTACGATTTTGAAAGAAAATTATATTGGCGTAAG
>JAGDQP010071180.1:0-10665 GCA_022664845.1 Lepisma saccharinum | reverse complement strand
TTATTATCATGCAAGTACAATTTTACAAATGAATTGTAGATATACCATCCATCACTTTTGATGCTTGTATCTTTAACCAAAATTGTAGTTGCATACAATTACGCAGTGCGCATGCATACTCGTGCACTGGCTGGTGGTAATTACAACATGAAGTATTGAGTTTGAAACTTAATGCTCGTAAGGCAGGACATCCCTGATCTTCAACATTCACAATGTTTTCCATGTGGAATAGTTTCTGTAATAATGTCATCTTTTCACTACCTTTGCAATAAAAGACAGAACCCATTTCACAACATTGTGAAACAATATGGCGGATGTGGGATATACTATATCCATTCGTAGTGTCCCAGTGTAATCCGTGCAAATTGCGAGTTAACCATTCGACTTGTCTCTGATATCCAACCGGTAAATCATAACTTTCGCAAGGTAATTTTACCATACAATGAAATAATAGAGTTGCATCACATGCAACTAGACAAAATTCACGCATAATGTATTCATTCGCCGAAATTTTGAATCCCTGAAAATCAAGAATGTACTGCCTTGTGCTTAGTAAACCAGAACCAATAGGATTTTGTTGCTCAAGAATCAAGGGTATTAACTGAGCAATACACTCTGGGTCTTTTATGAATTGATGACAAACTTTAAACAGTGTGTTTTTCCCAATATGAAAATGACCCTGTTGCTGAAAATGTTCATAATAGTCTTGAAAAATCTCCGAGTGATTAATATGAGTTTCGACATGTTGTGCGATTACTGTTCCTGTGTTCCATACATACATACACTCATGCACACTATGTAAATTACATTCACTACATTGAATTTGATTTTCTTTTAAATATGCACTTATAGTTTTCAAAATACACTTGTCCACTATATATTCGCCCTTACAATTCAAACACTGAGCCATAATTCACTGCACCACAGGGTCTTCATGGGGAGCACGGTCCTTGGCGCGGAGTAATGTCACCATTTCCCAGGGACACGTTCTCAATATGTGACGAATGCCCCAGTCAAAGTTTTCCTTCAGCGTAACTCCTGCTGGATGTTTCTCCAAATACAAGTGAAACAGTGTTTGTACAGTCCGTGGATCTTTCAGTATCAATTTCGTACGTTCTTCATTCAGTCTATTTATCTCGTAAGCTGAGGTATTTGGAAATGTATAGCCTCCACGATGTTCAAAGCAGATATGATTGCATGGAGTAGTACAGTTATTAAAGCACCCTTCACAGAGCATGGCATGGTCGGGAAACCAGTCCTCAATGATCGAGTATATGCAGGCTTCGTCCACCCAGCGCGGAGAGCATTTGCAGGGCTCCTCGGCGGGCGGAGTAATAACAACTTCAATAGCACTTGCCTTCGACATAGTTACGTAGAGACTGACGACCCTATAAGCAACATATATGCGTTATCAGACCGGAAGAGTCGGGGGTGGCTGCTGTTTCCCACGGTCGGTCCCTTCAGGACCGGAAGGTCCATATGGTAGGGGTCACCCAAGGTCGTGAGAAACGTCAAAATTCAAATTTATGGAGCACAGCTGTTCAAATTTTGGTGGGGGCGACTGCGAGATTCTTGGCTTACACTACTTACTTACATATAAAATTACCAGAATCAAACTACCTAACTCTCTCACTCTCACATGTAAAGCACACCGTATCTGTTGTATTCTGATTCTTGCAAATGAAGCGATTACGGTTCTGATAGTATGCGTAGTACTTATCTTTACCACTACACACGCAGCATCGTCCACGTTTCTTCGCCCCGTGATTGAGAAATTATTATAAAGTGTAGGTAATTTGGAAAGAGACGTGTGATCATTAGAACAGACAACAACTTGTTATTTTAATATAAAATGATATTTAAAAATAGTTACACAAAACGCCAAGATTGGGTCAAATTAACTCATGCTGGATTTTCTTAAATTATTACACAATAAATACATCGGTTTAACATCATTTTCTAAAATAAGATTTTTGGACACGTACGTAAAGAATACACATAATTTCACTCTTCTATTTACTGACTTATGGACAAAAATAATATTTTGACTGTATGGGTCATTTATGACCCGATCTTGGCGTTCCGAGCGTTAAACGACAGGAAATACGTTTTCATTTTCTCTCTCATTCTTTCTTTTCTTTTCTTTTCTTTTCTTTTCTTTTCTTTTCTTTTCTTTTCTTTTCTTTTCTTTTCTTTTCTTTTATTTTATTTTATTTTCTTACTGAATGGTCTTTATCGATATTATTCACGAAATTCCACAAACAACACAAGCAATGCACGAATTAACTCCTTTAGCCAGGAGAGGGGTATTATACGTGATGTAATTTATATAAGTACTGTAGCACACGAGTTTCAGGGATCAATGAAATAGATTTGCCTAAAGAAGATAAGCTTAGTAGAAAGGAAAAACAAATGACCATGTACTGTAGAAATAGGAGAACCCACTTCATTTGCCCAATAAGGAAGCCGATTTCAGGTGGGGGGGGCGAGCCCCCCCACCCCCCCCCCCCCCCCGGGATCGGCGCCCTTGTTTGCCATACATCGCAGTCAAAGTTGCCTAAATATCACAACGGTCTAAATATTGAAATGGCGTTAACCTGAATCTGTATTCTAGTTGTTACGGTCACTGATTTGCGGTAAACACTGAAATGGGAAGGTGACATACATGGGTTCCTCTCACACCAACATTTCTGTTTGACATTTTTCAGAATTTTACCAAGTTCCATTGGCAAACTCTTGTCACTTTCATAGAGGTATTTGGTCAATCATTGTTTCCCTTTCCCATTCTTTCTTCCTGGCTGACATTTAAGATATAATGGCCTGTAAAGGCCAGATAATGATAATTTCCAAACATTGATTTTTATGCTTGAAATTAACAATTGTCTGTAGCTCGTATACTATTAGGGACATAAGGATGAACATATTACTCCATGTAAAAGACTGACTAAGGCACTATTGTCAACTACATATATTCGAAAAGTGACTAGATTTCTAGTGACTTTAACTAAATTCTAGTTGGCAGCACTGTACAATTCTTTTTCATCGAATCGCAAAAATAAAAAGAGATTTCTATCTACGTCACATTCTAAGACATTTTCGAAGAGTACTTTTTGCTGAAAAACTTGAAAATAATTCCACAATATATTCCTGATATTTCGAAATTTTAATAACTTACTCATTAACTAATAAGCTATAACTTTAAAATGGAAACAATGTTGAATAGAGGGTTTAAATAAAACTATTTTCGAATAAATTATGGCTTTTATAACGTTTACAATATTTTTTAAATAATTTTAATAATTATAATTAGTAAACGTTAAGAAATTCATGATATTATTAGCGCGATATAGTTTCTTTTTATTGTTTATTAATTCGAAACCACACAGGTTTTCTTTGAGGAAGTGATTTCAAACGAGCTTTAGGTTATTGGAATATTATTGGTTGGCAATAAAATTAGTGAAACATTACTCACTAGATATGTTGGTTTTTGACATTAACGATGTTCGTGTTTAAAATGGGATCCGGAAGTTTCGATGCATGGATATTTCGGTGCAAGGAAATTTTGAAGTAAATATTAACATACCTTTCGAATATAGAAAGACTATTAAACTATAAATATAACCTTATTAACAATCGGTAAAAACTCTTACTGATTCACTAATTACTGGAATTATTTGAAATTAAATTAGGAATTTGTTTTAAAAATTAGTTTTAATATCTTGAGGTTTTGAGTTTGTCATTTTTTTTTCGTTCTATATCTAAATTTATTAGTAATAAATGCGAAATAAAGATTATCTACTTAGAAATCAACGACTTTAAGTCATTATATATTCTGAACTTTGATTCCGATTCAACATTTTTAGTGGAATTTCCATGGCTGAATGGAACCCCACTTTAGTGAAGTTTTTCTTCCTTTTTAGCTTCACTGAAAACACAATTAACTAACTGTAAGGAATAGTTAATATAATATTTTTATGTATCTGTTAATTATGCAAGTTATATTGCATACGGAGTATATAAACAAAAAACATACAGTTTACGGAGAAACTTATCATAAGCAGTAAAATTGTCTGGGGATTTTCACAGAGTGACATAGATGCCGGAATCTGGGGTTCCTTGATTTCTCTCGAAATGGTTTCGTTGTGAGCCTACTCAATGTTTAGACTATATTTTCATGTCATTTTTGTAAACTATGTTTCCTTCATTAGTTTCGTGAAATAACATCTTGATTCTTACGGTAAGTATTTTTTTTAATTCATGGTTACTGAGCTTCCTTCCAATATTTTCTTTACGTCGGACTTACGAATAGCGGACTAATAATATACGGTAAAGCGAAACATATAACACGTTTTTAAATATATATTTTATGATATATTGGAAATAGACCTGCCTTTTGATAACAATAATACTGCTATATTTGTACTCTCTCTCTCTCGTTAAGTGGAATGGAACATCAAATGTACTTAATCGAATAATAATGAAACATGTAATGTAAAATTATTTCTTTTTAAATTGAATAATATCTACCATTACTTCTTTTTGTCCCTCCCTTGTGAGGGTTAATAATTATTCTTAATATAAACGGAAATATATTTGTTAAAAAAATAATATTTACGAATGAACAGGTGTCGAGAAACTTTGATTAACGTTGTAGCAATACAGCTACTAAAATATTTCTTATATTTTAACTTCGTTATTTGATCAATGTTAATTAATAAGTTCTTGCACCGAAACTTCCTGCAACGAAACTTCCTGCACCGAAATATCTTAGACCTGTTTAAATTACTTTTAAAAAAAATGAAAGTAGTGGAGCATGAATAGTTCTTCTAGTTTCCATTTAACAGTAGTATGCAGGGTGTTACAAAATGACCCCAACAAAACCACCTCACGAGATTCCTGACATGAAAATAAGAAAGGGGAGTACAGACCAGCTACGGGTGCACAAATGCTTCGTTTCGACGCTGTAGACTGCTGAAAGCGTGGGAAAACAAACTTTATAGCTTGATATTTCTATAAACCTTATCAATATATATTGGTATCTTGAAAGATTTGAGCCTCTTTTCAAAAACTGCATTTTTGAAAATTGTACAAGGGATTACCCAAAGGAAATAGAGAATTTCTAGACAATCTCTGAAGTAAACATAGAAGAAATATGCACGGATAAGATAACTTTACATTTGAATACAGATAGTAAACGTATCACTGCCGTCAAACCGAGCAATGACAATCTCTTTTACTGATTAAAAATACAACAAACGTTCGTTGAAATGTATGTCATTTACTTCTGTTTGTTATGCAACCATGCGTCATTGTAAAATGAATCATTTAGCCATAAAAATATTCTTTGAGATATCGACTTGCTGCAAACGAATTACTGTTACCCCCGTTCATGTTTACTTAGACCCACTTTTACTTGAGAAAATGTCTGGAAACCTCCTATTTTCTTTGGGGAATTAACGTTTTAACATCTCAAACTGGTTATTATATATACAGGGTGTCCATAAAGTCCGTTGCCACCCCGTGTATCTTCGAAAAGACTGCGAATATGAGCAAACCCAAAAACACGTATTTCATTATTTTGAGGGCCTTGAATTTTGAGCTATAAAAGTTTCACCCCAGACCCCCCCAAATTAGGGTACTCGAAACTTTCAAATAGCAAAGGGGGTTGAGTAATATATCGTTTGAAAGGTCTCGACAAAATAAATATTTTGCCGACAGTTTCAAGTCGCTATGTTGACCCCATCCAAAATGGCGGCAGTCACATTTAGTGTCCATAAAGTCCGTTGCCACCCCGTATATCTTCGAAACGACTGCGAATATGAGCAAACGCAAAAACACGTCCTTCATTATTTGAAGGGGCTAACATTTTTAGCTATGAAGGTCAACTTCCTTCGTGTCCCCTAAGGGGAGTAAACGGAGGTCAGTGTCTACGTAAAATTATCAAAGGACAAACTTGGTCAAGTGATACCTAGTGTCAACGGGTTTGATACAAGAAATAATTTGGGGAAACCTGAAAATTTCAAATTGTTTGATATTCCAAATGGCAGTAAGATGAAAGTTCTAAAATGAAACTTCTATTCCTCACTCAGACAGCAAGAGATCTAGAAGTTACTCTTCACAGCAAAATCTGTATCTAACTTTTGTAGTCATGATTCTTTTTGAGGTTATAACATACCAAAAGTAAGCTGCTATGTTAGTCCCATAGTTTTGTAATGCTAGTAACATTTCGAAACATTTTCTTTTTCTTTAATTTTCTTTATGAGTGTTTGCTGATAGATGTAAATTGTCAGTGTTGTGAAGAGCTTCCAAATTGCTGACAATAAGTGTTCCAGCATGTTCCTACGTACATATGCCTTAACCACTGAATAGATTCTACATGTTCAGCCTATAAATAAGTAACTTCAACGCGTGTATCTCCGAAACTTTCATCAGCAAAGTGTAACTGGAAAGACATTTTTTAGTGGTTAAGGCATATGTACGTAGGAACATGCTGGAAAACTCATTATCAGCAATTTGGAACCTCTTCCCAACATTGACAATTTACATTCATCAGCAAACTCTCATAAAGAAAATTAAAGAAAAAGAAAATGTTTCGAAATGTTCCTAGAATACAAAACTATGGACTACATAGCAGCATACTTGTGAGTACGTTAGAACTTCGAAAAGAATCATGAAAACAAGAGTTAGATACAGTAACTTCTAGACCTCTTGCTGTCTGAGTGAAGAATAACAGTTTCGTTTTATAACTTTCATCTTACTGCTATTTTTAATATGGAACAATTTAAAATTCTAAGGTTCTCCAAATTATTACTTGTGTCAAACCCGGTGACACTAGGTATCACTCGACCACTTTTGTCATTTGACATTTTCACGTACACACTGAACTCCATTTACTCCCTCCTAGGGGACACGGAGTGGAACTTTCATAGCTCAAAATGTTAACCCCTTAAAATAATGAAGGACTGTTCTTGCGGGCTTTTATTATATTACCAGTCGTTTTGAAGATATACGGGGTGGCTACGGACTTTATGGACACTAAATGTGACAGCCGCCATTTTGGATGGGGTCAACATAGCGACTTGAAACTTTCGGCAAAATATTTATTTTGTCGAGACCTTTCAAACGATATATTACTCAACCCCCTTTGCCATTTGAAATTTTCGAGTTGACCGCTCGTACCCCAATTTGGGGGGTTTGGAGTAGAACTTTTATAGCTCAAAATCCAAGCCCCTCAAAATAATGAAATACGTGTTTTTGCGTTTGCTCATATTCGCAGTCGTTTCGAAGATACACGGGGTGGCAACGGACTTTATGGACACATATATTTAAAAGTACAAAACAGGATCTCGGGTAAGTTTAGTCATGGAACTTGCCGGAATTTTCTGTTGGGAGGATGCAAAGCTAGAATGAAGGTGTGTAGAGATTTTCGGGATCTCTACGTTTTTGAGTAGGGGACCCCCCCCCATTTGGGACGTGTGGCGGAATCACCGTGTTTGGGAGCCGCATAATACCTCATTTAGTATGGCCTATAGCAGGACTTGAACCTCCGTATATCTCATAGCCGACCCGAAAGCCACGTACTAGGCCATGGGAGGTGCGTCAAGAGGGACACTGAAAGAAAGAAAACACTGAAAGAGAATTTTGAATAAAAATGCGGAAATTGAATTTTGAACCAAGATGGAAACCATTTGAAGAAAAAACCCGCAAACCGGTGTTTGGAAAAAAAATCGAAAACCGGTGTTTTGAACAGAAAACCAATAAATCGGTGGTGTTTGAAGAGAAAGAGAAACCAGTTTTTCTACAAAAAATAAAACCAATTATCGTTTATCTGGGAGGAAAGTTTGTGTTTCAAATATCCGGTTTCTGGTTTAAAAAAAAAAAAAAATATTCATCTCTAATCCTAACCCAATTCATGCAGGAGAGGTATTTGAACAACTTTTGAGGGTACTTTTTTTCTTTGCTGGCGGTATAAGATTTTTAAAAGCTTTTAAAAGCTTGTTTTTATTTCTGTTAAGAACTTTTCGGCTTCGTATTCTCGGTGCTCTTGGGGGGGCATAAGCCCTGTTATTGGTCACCCCTGAAAGGAACCTTATTCACACGCCGAAAGTCATAAAGAAAGAATACAATCCCTCTTCCTCCTCTGCGTCATCGGGTCGCAATCGGGTCACCGGGTCAGGCTATGTCGAAAGCATAGGTGACCCGGTCCAAAACCTTACCTGATTGACTCGTTTCAGCTCTGAATAGGAGACAACGGAGGTAATTCCAATTATGGGCAGCACGAGTTTCAAGAAAACCCTCGGTGAAATAAACATCTTCGCGTGTAGTGAAGCGTTTTGGTTTTGATTCCAGCACTAAGTCTCTGAGAGACAGTTCTGATGCGTGACGAATGTGGCAATATACACAGTTTATGGCCGGGGTGTGATAGTGTCATGGTTAAGAAACGCGATGGTAATTGCATAATAGTATTTAGTGTTCTTCTGCATTAATTTGAAAAGCGAGTAAGCTGGAATGCTATTTTGTGTAAGTTGTTTTACTTACTTTATTCTGCTGTCAAGTTGAAATCGTTTTCGTTCTATTCAATCAAAAGACTTTATTCCACATTTTATTGCACGAAACAGAACAGCAGAGCTCTTCGATTCATTAAGCGTCAATACGAAGTTTGCAAAAAATAAATAAAATGATGTATTGAATAGGTAGTAATAGCAGGTCCATTACGTTTCAGTCAAAGAAAAACTGTTAATGGATTTTTCATGTAAAGTGATTTTTGTTTGTGGCTGTTTCACGTGGATTGAAAAAAACAACAACAAGTATTTGGAGTAAAAGAGATCATGATACCCTGAAAACATGCAAATGTTGTTCAGCTAATGTACTGGATGGAAGATAGGAGATTCAGTGACCAGATAAAACCGAAATTGGTACAATATAGATTTGTAGAAATGAATGCGGTGGAAGAACAGTATATGTAACATGTATTAAATGTTTTCTTACAGAACGCTTAACTGAACTTTCCCAGTGCTGATCAGAAGCTCGAGAAGTCAACATGTACCTAGTGCTCGTTTAGCATAGTGGATGATAATACTTGAGACAGAATGGATGGAGTTATCAAGAAGTGAGCTGATGGTTCATCCGAATTGAATGGTACACACAGACAATAGAAAGGTAGGTAACATGTTTGAAACAATGGAAGACATATAATCACTATGAACAGTTGAACTTTTAAACTGTCAGTCATTTCACGGACATTTCGAGAGTGGACCCCTCATCGGAAAGACGGTGGATCGACGACGACGTTTGCTTTTGGCAACAGATACACGACACTACTCTTGTTTCGACCTTCCTGATGGAGATTGGCTTACAGATGTGTCTGAATCTGCTTTAAACGTCAACCTTACCCCACAAGCAAAGCTTAGTTCTTTTTAATATTTTAGTAGCTAATGTCGTGGACTTCTGATGGGTAATGGGTGGGTACTCTAATTCGAACTCTATGGCGGTCCAGGTTTTCTGACGCCCTCACTCCTCAGTTTTGCCGGACGAATTCAGGGATGGTACCTTAAGAAAGGTCCTGGCCAATACCTTCAGGCTCTGGCGCCCCTCTACTTACTTCATCCTGGTCTAGCCAAAGATGTAAAAATTTATAAATCGATTCAAAGTCTTTCCACCCAATTATTTTATTAGAAAAAACAATACGACTATCTAATTCTGTCTTAGAAGACGACGCCTTTCCGACGTCGGCATTTTGTCGGCGAAGGTAAGACCCACTTTGAGTTTTGGAAAACCCCGACAGGGAGCTGCTGCTGGGTAAGGTTACGCTCCTATGCCGACCCAAACGGCATCCCGGAAAATGGCCCGAATATCGAACGCCATTTATGGGGCGCGCCAACCTTCCCCAACCTATTTCTCGACTACTAGTTGCTCGGGTTGCCATCGGGGTCGACATTTGGCTTCGTGCTGTCATTAGTCATGTTTCAAGTAAACCACTCGAGAAAGGAGTACTGCGCATAAGGGCAATTTGCTGCCCTTCAACCGATTGGAATGAAATTTTGCACGTAATATATAGACTATACGAGAGTTCCAATAATCCATATCCTATGTCCACACCATTTCCGGTTATCATCGAAAACTCGTCCACAAATTACCACTTCTGGGTTTTAATTTTTATAGAGTTGTTCAAAATAAATTCTGATATCTCCAGAATGCTTTAAGATATCAAATTCAGATTTCGTTTGGGGAGTACTACTATAATGAGTACGTTGGAGTTTAAACCAAAAGACTATATATTTAACTGCTTTGAAGATAAAATTTAATTTTCTGATGTAAAAGTTCAACTTTACTTATAAAAATGCACCTTTTCTAGGAAATGTTGTGTAGCTTAACCATCAGCCCCCACTAGTTACAAAACGATACTTCGCTCAAATTATATCATGTATAAGCCGACCAGAGTAGGAATAGATGCGAGAGTGAGGTCGCTAGTGGTTGTTTATACGCTGCAGCAGATGTCTTGCCAAGGACATAAACAGTGTTACCAAAGGTGTAGTCGGGAAAGTATACCATGAAACATACTCTTTTAAAACTATGAAACTTGCTTTTGTGTGAGATTACTATTGTCTCATTATTGAGTTTGACTGCTTCCTTCTAGCAATTGTGGGAGGGGCTGAAATATCATTT
>JAGDQP010071179.1:0-10665 GCA_022664845.1 Lepisma saccharinum | reverse complement strand
TCTTATGGTTGCAACATGGCACGCCAGGAGGTTCAGTTGGTGAGTATATGAAAAATACAAACGTCTGTATGAGGCTTTAGGTTTACGTAAAACCCAAAGACCCCTTTGAAGCACCGTACTACAACAAAACATTAATGAAAACTTCCTAGCAAATATTAACAACAAATAAATGAATTCGAATTCTTACAACTGTTTGCGCTTTTTCTCGCGTTTCCATTCCTGCTTGTTCGGGGTTTTCTTTCTTGATTGTTTTCCAGAACAAGGCGTCAGATTAGTCCCTACAGCGTCCTCCATGTCAAAAGAATAGTAATTACAGGAACTTTTGTAACGTTAACAAATTGAAACTCTTCTTTTTAATTTAAAACTTTATAAACTGAACACAAAAGCAAAGTTAGTCACGTTTGCAATCCACCCAGGCAGAACAGGAGACTGAGTGACAAGTGTCGCTGTAGTAAACAATTCGCTCCGCATTCTGGGAAGTCACATGACTGAGCCGGGCACTCTCATTGACTGCCTTGGATGTGGCGGAGTTTGAAACCAAACATGGCCTAGCTCTGTTCGGATCTGGCGGATTTTGAAACCAAGCCACATTTTCAACATTATTTTACAGTAGTATGTGGTGGGTTTAGCTACGAAATACTGTTTTATTTGAATTCAGCATGTTTAAAACTATAGGATAGGATGTATAACTCAATTTTTATGAAAAATGGATTTGGCGGGGTTTGATTCTAGGCGCCTCATATGATTCTATATCTTTGTTTCTTTACAAATCTGTTCCATATGCTCAAAGAATTTCTGAAATATTATGAGAAGTGTGTGTTTTTTTTAAAATTGAACATGGTCGTCATGGGTGAGAAAACTGTACTAATCTGCCATGTGTACGTTCCCCATTCAATAGAAGATAAAACATGTTTTTGTATTACTATAAACAAAAGGTTAGAAAGATTATTCGATTATGATTGTCAGTTTTCCATAATTTGTGTGAAACAGAAAAAGTTTCGTGTATAAAAATTCAAAATAATAATTTACTGCTACGTTTAAACGCTACCGCACACCGATTCACGTTTCTGTACAAGGGAACAAAAGTGTCGGTCTTGAAAGTTGGAAATATTCACCGGTAAAGGTCTTCACCTGTCCAACTGGCAGGAACGAAGGCAGGTACGTTCATTGCTTTCTGCACGTTTTTGGTCTCCTTCACTACGATAGTTACCGTGAATAAACTTACCCAATTAAACAGAAAATCCGTATTTTAAAATTTTATTTCTTGTAAGTGCGTTACAAGACTAACTCGAGGGGGTTCCAGCTTCCAAAGAGCCTTCTAAATGGGATAATTAATTTGACAGGTGGTTTGAAGCAGGAAAAAATTTAATACCAAGAGGGTGTTTATTTGGCAACACTGTTGATACAGAAGAAGAGGAGAATTGCGGTTTTCGAAGTGAGATATCTAAGTGGCGGCGGAGGTAAGATATTGATATTTCATGGATATCACTTCTCATGTTTAGAAGAAAATAAAGGCTCTGCTATGGAAACCACTCGAAAATTGCAACAAAGCAGCTTTAGATGGAGAAAGTAATGTCGTATTTCTTTCTTGGCAAAATACATTAAAAATAAGGAAACATGTCTTCGGGAGCATTCGCATAATTACAGGGAATAAATACATGTGTTTATTTTTTGCAATAATATTGATAACCTATGGCTTTAAAGCTGATGAAATAATGAAGGAATAGAGAACTGTATAACTAACAAAATGCATTCAACCGAAAGAAAAGCATTTTTGGTAGAATATATATTGAATTTTAATGGAATAATTATGACAAGGAGGTTAATGCAGCGTATAGCAAACGCCTTTTTTCTGGCATGATAAACTGGATTCTTCACTGGACTATGTGATTCAGTGGAATATTACGATTTATACCAACTACGCAAAGTGAATTCAACACGTTAAATATGAAATCATGTGACATGAAAATGTATAGTTTTTTTTTTTCGAGGGAAGCTTCCTGTTTCTGGGTATCAAAATTCAGTATTGAATGTATCTAACGCATTTTTGTTTCAATTTAGTAAAAGTAAAGAACCTTACGCTAGAAGCTGCGCGGCAAACTTTGTTTACAATGCGAAATAAATTTATCTCAGCACCCTTGTACATTAGGTTAATGTACCATTTGTTAATGAGCTTTGGACATTTTGTTTCTGCCTGAGCTACATTTTATAGTTGAAGTAATATTTGTCGCAGAGAGTTTTAATACAAAATTATTTTTGTAATCGATATTTCTAACAAGAACAAACATTTTACCCATGTCATCAATCATCGAATTTGATGGTTCCTGAGATCGGTACGATATAAATATTAACACGCTAGCGGCCATAATTTTGAAGGTATTTCAACGAAATTTTTATATGTTGTTTCTAGGCTTAATAGCTCGGTTAAGTTGTTAATGATCAAAATCTGTCGCAGTCTTGGATCCAAAGTGACTGCCGAACCCATTGTTGTATAGAATACACAACCTAAACCGCTGAGGCTATTGAAATCAAATTTGGCACAAAGGTTCATCATCAGTGTTTGATAACGAAAATGTTAACTAGGTAATTCAAAGACGCCATCTTTGATCCAAAATGGTGGAAGCAAGCCATATGTTTTCGTTTGAGATACAGATACGAAATTTGGCATAAATGTGTATTGTCACTAGTAGTTCAAGAAAATATGAAATGTTGAAAAAGTCGCAGTCTTGAATCCAAAATTGCCGTCGAATCCATCCTTTTATAGAATACACAGTCTAAATGGTTGCAGCTAGAAATAACAAATTTGGTAACAATGTTCATTATCACTTGTACGTTACGAAAAAAATAAATGATGTATCGAAAGACGCCATCTTGGATCCAAATTGGCTCACGTAAAGTCAATTTTTCACAACGTTTGAGCTAGAGACACGAAATTTGGCATAGAGGTTCATTACGACGAGTAGTAAATTGGAATTTTAGTAAACATTTTAATTGGCTTGTTTGATCGAGCAAATCTGTTACAAATATTGTGTTTTCAAATTTACTATCTATTATCGCTTTCGTTTATTCTACTCTTTCGTTACTTCTATTTCCATGTTTTATGTGTTTAAAATCGAACAATTACGTTCCATATTTGTGTCAATTAATTATCAGGTTAAATATCCTACTTTATTCCCATGTATATTTGTCTGTTTCTTATTCAGAAAAGATTTTAAGTGGATTATAATAAAAACATTTATTTTCTTTTAACTTCACCAGCTTATTTTCCGGCCTAAATTTGTTTCGTGGATGCAATTCTCGGCTAATTACTGTTGAAAATGTAAGGTAAATTACAGGCATTTCAAGTGTCTACTTTCCACTAATCAGCTTCTTCAGCCCATTCCGACGCAGTAGTACGTTTCACTTAAGCAGCCTACAGATATAAGATGCTTCATAGTTTATAATGTCAATCGGACAGTGATATATTTTATGTAAAGCGATTCAGTCTTTATTTAGGTTGTCTTAAATTGGTGGGTTTCAGACGATTTCTCTTCTTTCTAAGATCCTTCCAATTTCACCGACTGAAGGACTACGAAATCTTTAATAAAATATGGTAACTAAAGCTCAGCAACTATTTTCCATTGATTCTTACAGCGAATAAAATACAAATCTCTTCTAATAATCAAATTAATGATATATTAACATATTTTCCTGATAACGGAAACCCTTCCCGCAATGTCATTGAAACGTGTTGTAAATATTCTCTAAATGAAAACTTTCCAACGACACATCAAGCACTTTTCTAGCTCTAGTAATTAAAGAGTTGAAACTTGTTGACAGACGGATGGAAGAGGAGCTTGTTACTAACAGCCAATAAATCCTGAGACCACTGTAGCGTGTAAATTGTTTGCTCTTGCTTTTGAACCCTTCCTGCGGTAATCTGTCATTTTATACGACTAGTTGTGAGTGTAACCACTTGCCTATCTTTGTACTCTCCAATTATTACATTATTATAGCCATTGCTAGTTAATTAACACACTTCGTTTATCATGTATAGAACCAAGAAAAAGTATTGCATCATCCATATAATGTTTTACAACGTATCAAATTTAAGTGTAGCAACTGGTACGTCATGCAATCATACCTTGTATCTTTCAGTTTTTGTTGGGATTTTTTCTCATTAACTATAAAAGTCAATCTATTCTTTATGCCTGTAAATTTTAATAGTTTTCAAAAGTGTGAATCTTTAAAGAAATTTTAGAAGCCATTAAATAGTTATAGAGAGTTCCAAACACATGTTCTGATCGTAGTTCGTTATTTTTAAGTTTGAGTGTTCATAACTTTCATGTTAATGTATTTTTTTTAACTGATCAATTTGTATCTTCTTAATAGTTATATTCACACGTTTATTTTAATTTCAGCCATCTAGTTCAACCTGTACAAACACACAGGATGATATGCATGAAAATATAAATACATTAAATTACGATGAAATTGCTTCCTCGATAGAATTTGTACAGCAATTGCAGAAGGCAATAACGGACACCAATCAAAGAGAAAGTGAAGAAGGCACTAAGATTGAAATTGAGTTCAAACAAGTTGAAGAACCGGAGGGTGTTTTAAGTCACCCTTCAGTGTCTTTGGATAACTTTAAATCTGAGTAGCAGGTGAGTAGATCCATATGCTTAATTGTATTATACTGGTGTCAGACTTTTAACTTCGGGCCGTTTTAGTCAATATAATGGCTCGTACCACCCCTCGTATCATAGAACGTATACAATCTGTATTAGAAGATTTTTTACATGAAAAATTACGCAGTGTTTCATAGTTGTATGTATGCTACTAAGAAACGAGATAATTTTATTACTAATGCGCGTACAATAGGGCAGTCCACATTATTTTTATACAGCCGACAGAATTGAAATATTTCTAAAAATAATCCTTCCGCCAAAACCAAACCCTCTGCTTTAATAATTAAAGCTTATGCCTGAATAAAATTATATTTGATATCTTTTAACATGAAACAAGACTTTTGTTCGCATATACGACTCCATTCTGTTACGTTTTAACTGGAAACAATGGGATATGTGTATATTTTCTTTACTATATTAAGCATATGCCTTTTTTCGTAAGAAAGTAGTTCAATGCTATTCAGAGATCAACTGAATTACATGTTCAATGATATGCCCTCAAACAGTGTTGAAGAATTTGTCCAAAAATTGATAATTTTTTCGTAACATCAAGTGTTTTTTTACACGGCACGTTAAACTAATACGAATCTAGCTTATACTAAGTGAGTGATGTAGTTAAGAGGAGGGAACCGAGGGGTTTGGACTGTATCCGAAATTCTGATTTCTGTGTAAAATTAGTATAAATTTAGGAACGATAATACACATTTCATATGAATACTCCTGGGCCCCGAAAACATTTGGACAAACAAAATTCTTTTTAAAGTAAACGTCCCTGAAACTGGCTTATCTAGCTTATTTTAGCCCCGTCATTATTTTAAAGAAAACGAAGCTAGAAATTAATTTGGCGAAATTGATACTGATCCCGGTGCGTTGTTTGTTTCCTTTTTTACTTCTGTACATAAAACAGATCACTTTAATTATTGGTCGCGGTTAACGTCATAATTTCAAGGGGACTTTGTTATCAACTAATCCGGGCTAGCATGGACTACGATCCTTGGTTTACGCGATCAAACAATGTAATAGATAAAAATTAATACGAGGGATGGTACCAGCCATCGTATCGTATCAACTTCACTTTACTCGACTTTTCATCTGTAATAACTGTACATGATTTTACATTTTTTTTATAATTCTTCACCTGTTCTTACTCTAATTACTCCATTTTATGATGATGATGATGATGAAAGGTATTCAAAACAAAAAGATTGGAATCAAAATTACGTATGAGTTCTGGGAGTTTCCGTAGCTCAATAGTACGCCGTTGGCGTAGCATTTGGGAAGTCGTGGGCTCGAAATATATTTAAAAAGAACTTCCGAACACCTTAATTAATTCCTTCAAGATTTTGAAACTCGAATGAATAAAAAAATATATAAAGTTATTTACAAAATAAATTAAGTCGGAACATGTTTTTATTGATACGGTGTTAGTCCACCTATAGCACTCATAATAGCTTGAACTCTGGACGCAATTGACCAATCCAAGTCCTGAATGCTTGTGACTGAAAATTGAAACTTTATTCATGCAGCACAGCGTGCAGATGAGTTAGAATCAATTGAGGTTTAAATTTACACCGAACTCTGGTTGGTTTCCAAAACAGGTTTAGTGGTATTCAGGTCTAGAGACAGTTCGGGCCAGGGAAAATTTTGAACCTGTCCAGCATGATCGTGAAACCACTCCTGAGCACGGCCAGTGATGTGAAAGGGGCACTATTATCCTGGAATGGGGCATTCCCATTTGGAAATAAAAGTTTGTGCCATTGGGTGGACTTGGTTATCCAAGATATCTCTTTACACTGCTGCTCTGACCTAGCCGTGTAGTATAGGAAGTATTCTATACTAATTTCACTAATACTTTTCATTCACAATATTCTGATGCAATTATGTGTAAGACAGCTTATTCCATCTTCATACGAACATTATATTTCAATATATTCAGATTTTAACATTTCCAAGTTGGTGGCCGCAAAGTACATTTTATTCTTAATTATATTGTTATTTCTTATGATAATCTGAGCTATATCTTGTACGTTGATGCGACAGTTGCCGTGCCAATATTTACATTTAATCATTTCGAAAACTGGTTGCTTTTCACTTTGTGATGTTGCATATTTTCGCTATTGCGCTTTCCATTTTGGTATGTTGTACTATGTGAGATTTCGTTTGTTTCATCTTGACACAACAATTAGGTGCGAAATATTGAAATATCAAAGAAATATCAAAATGGTCACCATAATAAAAAGACGTCTCGTATCTTTGGTACTCTCAGATAACTAAGTTATTTTTTGTGCTAAATGCCGTTTTTACGTCTGTAGCAATGTTTTATATCATGCTTTCAAAAAAAAGTTGTGATATAAGGGGCAAGGATGGATTTGATCCTCCTCACCTAACCAATTTGTTCCTCGATTTCGATATGAGAAGAACGAATTTGAAGTTATTTTTCTCGTACCTCATCTCTAAATAAAGGAGAAGAGAAAGTGGCCCCGAAAATGTTTACGGAAAAACAACAAAAATTTTAAAGTTTATATTTATTTGTAACGAAAAACACTTTATTTATACCGAAGAATCCATGTGTTGAGGTTATAACGTACTCTGCGTTGAATTCCCAGATGAGATACAGATAAGTGGGAGGAAGCGAGTTAAAAAAAAAGTAGTGAAGTTCGATCATGCGAAATACTCCAAATATACACATCACATTTCAACTGAACTTTTTTTCTCTCTGTCTCTTTTTAACGCGTTTCCAGATGAATACATAACACCATATAATTGTACAAAACATCATATTGTTTAAAAAAAGTTTTAAAACGCAAGTTCCAAAGGAAACCCTCCATAAAATATATATACATCACCTTTCGGCTTCAGTTTTAAAACGCAAGTTTCAAGCAAAAAAAAAAAACACACACACACACACGCACCTGAAGAGCATTACATTGCAATGTACTCTTCCTCGGTTCACTCATGGTGTAACAGTAAGGATACTGCAATATCCAGTACTTCACTTGAACTTGGTTTTGTAATTCGTTGCTTATGCGTAACTTTCTTCTTCTTTGTCGAAAAGAGTTTTCTCTGTTTCTCTTCGCTGCCGTGGATTTCGAAAGTAATTTGGAAGCTTTATGGGAACGAATGAATTAAACAAATGAAACAAACACCCACAGCACAACTACCACGAGCCCTACAGGCTCTAAACAACGCACGAATTACTAAAACAAGGCAACTAATTACTAGCAATCTTGCCAACTAGACCACGGACATTAACCACAAAGGTACCAAACGAGAAGCCTTTCCAAAACATTAATGGAAACGACAATTGAGCTAAACCAACTCACAAGTTTCTTCAGGACGAAAATCAATAGCCATTACAGGCACAAACCTGCCAGTGCACGGCTAGCACTAATTATACACTCTATCTGATATGTAGGCCACTAGACCACGGCCAAAAATGAAATATACCACGCACATAGCAAAGGTTTTTGCTAATAAGAAAACTATCTTTGAAAAGAAAAAAAGAAGAACAGAAAGAACCAACCACCAATTTCACATTTTTTAAAAAAAAGAAACAAGGCAACTAAAAAAAAATAAACAACAAATGTTATCATATAACATTTATGCCCACACAGGTATGCATACTCTTACATGCACATGAGATAATTTGTTTCTGGCGTGTGTACTCACTTGTCATATAGATATAAAGAAAAACACAATCACACACACACCTTATTTGAACGAGTAATTGGAAATCATCCTAAAGAAGGCCTTGGGCAGGCATAGTGGTTAGTGCACTCTCCTCTTATATGCATGGCCGCAGGTTCGATCCCAGCCCGGTCTGGTTCCTGAAAAGGAGGCTGGATATAGACCCAAACTGGAACAAATCAAAAACTTCCCGAACACGTTTTACATACCCGACTAGAAACAATGTGAGATTTCGGAATAGCCAAGAGGTTAGCACGCTCACACTTTATACAGGAGGTTACGGGTTTGATTCCCGCCAGACCCACTGAAAGACTGGTTTAGAATATGTCTTACCAAAAAATTGTAGGCTCCATCCTTAGAAGCTCACGGACCCACCCAGAATATTAATAACAATTGAACGGATCAAACAAGATGTAAACTGCATATTTAAACACAAAAACGACACAATACTGATTAAAATACATTCTAATAACACAATAATTCTCAAACACAAAGACCGAGTAGTCTTAACTAACATAAAAACCACCCTTAACCAAACCAACCTGTGAACACGGCACAGTTGGATCTTGAACCCAGTACCAACGTGTTAAACATACATAAAAATAATTCCGCAAACTTAAGAACCCCAGCAGTGGTAAAGAGTTTCTTTAATAAAAAAGATGCCTCACAAATTGGATGAAAAATGGGCATGTATACCCTCTAAGGATGCCCTACCGTAAAAATAAGAACCCAAACTGTATCCACGGACTGTGATGGCTCCGAGGTACTGGGTTTCAAACTACAGTGCATGAATTATATCAGTAACACAAAATATTCGTGTAATTTCCCCCCCCCCCGTCCGTTTCAAAAGTCCATAGAACACATTTAAGGTGATTTTTCTTAATTGGTTGTTCTGCATAAAACTTGCGTTCGTGATATGTGAAATTTTCAAGGTGATTGAATTGTTTATCCCAATTTGGGCATCGATAAGCAAATGATTTCTGGATCTTTAAAGGAGGCGCGATTTCGTTTAATTTATTCGGATGTGCTTTCGAAACGACGCCTAAGTGATTTGTTATGGTCATAGTTCTTACCACACTCTGAACATACCACGAGTCGTGTTTGTATAACACCCACTTCTTTAAAATTCATTTAATGTGACACTTATATTTTTTCATTTTACAAAAGAGCTTCTAAAATATCCAGAAAGCATTGTATTTAAATTTGAAATCTTTTTCTTGAGCTATAAAGTAAAAATTTACAAAATAAGTTATTAGTAGGTTTCATATGCTACCTGCTTCACCCTTAAAGTGTTCTGAGTGCGAACAGTTTTCTTTTCTTACTTATAAAGAAGTTTTTACTTTCAGAAATACCACTATTCTTGGTTTTGGTAAAATACATATTTTAAAATCACCAAAGTTATTAAGATGGAGCAAGAAAAATAACTTTTCTGCAGCATTAGATTATCCCATCGTAATGCAATAGTGCTGTATGACATTGACTGGAATCAATTGAATATACAATTATAGAACACACTTTTGCTTCTCGGAGTTCCAATACAAAATTCATTTTTCAAAACGTTTATCTGTACCAAAAACAAACTTTTTTCCTGTTTATTAATGCTGAAATAAAGTTAGCTACACCCAAATGGCAAAAAAAAAGTATTTTC
Source organism: Lepisma saccharinum (assembly GCA_022664845.1). NCBI lineage: Eukaryota > Metazoa > Arthropoda > Insecta > Zygentoma > Lepismatidae > Lepisma > Lepisma saccharinum. The sequence goes on along the minus strand of JAGDQP010071179.1, from coordinate 660 downwards.
CAAACTATCTTGAAAAATTAAAAATAAATGTTTTTCTGCCCTTCATTTGCTTTCTTTAAACACTAGAGTGCAACCACCCTTGCTTTATAGTCCCCAATTATTACAATCATTGCTAGTAAATGAACACATTTTGCTGGAAGTGTATCAGTAGTAAGCAGTAAAGCAAACAGTAGTGTATTAAGCCATATTGCTGTTACCGCCCATACAATTAATTTTATCTTGTAGTAGTGTATCATGCATATAATATTTGTCAATGTAGTGGATTTAGAAGTAACAACCGGTACGTATATCTTGTATATTTGACCGATTTTTGAGCAGAATATATGTTCTCTATCTAACTAAAAAAATCGATCTTTCATCTACGCCTGTTCAGTTTATTTTTTTTTCAAATGTGTGAACCATTAATGGAATGGAAGAAGGCATTAAATAATTAAAATGCAGTCCAAAGTCATATTCGGATCGCAAATCGTTATTTTTAATTTTAAATGTTCATGATAACTTCCACGTTAATATATGGTCTTTTAAGAAATGAAACTTGTATTGTTTTTTTATTAATAGTTCTTTCAACGCTTTATTTTTGTATTTCAGCCGTGCAATTTAACTTGTATAAATGCACAGGATGATATGGATGAATTTATAAAGACATTGAATTACGACGAA
>JAGDQP010071178.1:0-10665 GCA_022664845.1 Lepisma saccharinum | reverse complement strand
ACCACTTTTGTGTGTTAAATCAACACAACACACGGTGTTGATTTCGATACTGGGAGAAAAAAAAGCTACGACTGCAGCTAGATTTGAACATGGGTTGCTCAGTTAGAAGTAGAGCGTCTTACCGACTTTGCTGAATTGTCAGACTGAAGGAGTACTAGATTGAAACAATATAGAGGATATAAAAATGTTGCTGAACCCCAAACACACACAAAGTTACTCTCACGACTTATGCCATGATTTAATCACTTTTCCATTGGTCAATTATGGATCACAATCCCCATTTTTTGAGAATATTTTCCATTTCTATGAAAGCAAGCGCAGCATTTGACATGTTGTTACGATAAGAAAGCAGTAATGCTTCACAAGTTTTTGGCTGTCGCCATCTTGCTTGCTTTTACAGAAATAGAATATTCTCAATGAATGGGAATTCTGGTTCTCAATTGACAGATAGAAAGTGATTAAACCATGGGATAAGTGGTGCAACTAACTTAGTTTGTTTTGTGGGTTCAGCAACATATATTTGATCCCACACACTGTTTAAATCTATAGTGTAGTCGTTTAATTCTAATGTTTTCACTAAATATCGTTTGCATCTTACACATTTTCTGTCTGACGATTTAGCCAAGTCGGGAAGACGCTCGACTTCGAACTGAGCAACCCATGTTCAAATCTCACTGAAGCCGTAACTTTTTTTTCACAGTACCGAAATCAACACCGTGTGTTGTGTTGATTTAACACACAACAGTGGTAGTCACGCTGGGACACCGTATTGTGTTGAATTAACACAGCTATTTTTTGCAGTGTACAGAGGTCTGGGGGCGGCGCTCCCAGCGAAACAAAGTGAGTATATATACGTATTGTGGGGTATCGTTGAACAGCTCTTGATGAATAATCTACAAATCAATAAATAGCTCTTATTTAAGGCGAGATTTGAATTTTTGAAAATAAAGAAACTTCGAGATCTACCTCAGCCTGTAGGCCTACCGAAAGGGATTTTTTAAATAGCATTATATACCAATTAATGCACAGTGGAAAAGTACTGGCAATAGAAAAGAAAATAGTACAAGTTGGTTGCACAGTGTTGCAAACTAAGGTAGATATATCACACCAACACGAAGATTGAAACACTATGGTACCAGCATTCACAATGTTCTTTTGTTTGTTACTAGTGCCTTTTAAATATATCTTACTTGACACGTGGTTCCATTCAGTGGTGTTCCCCAACCCGCGGTAATATACGTGCTGATTAGCGTTTTTACTGTTATTCCAGATACCAGCATATTAGTCTGTGTCTCCACATATATCTTCTAACCCGACAACTTTCAGCTCATACATCTTCCATAGTTTGCAACACTGTGCAACCAACTTGTACTATTTTCTTTTCGATTGCCAGTACTTTTCCACTGTGCATTAATTGGTATATAATGCTCTTTGACAAATTGTAACTTTGTTCTGCATTGGCAACACTGCTTCCTAAATGGCAACACTGCTTATGGTTTCTGTTACTACTTGTGGTCAGTTATATGTTGTGGAAGTTTTATTTTGATTACTTTCCCCGTTTTCAAGATATTCCATTACAACCTCACTATTGCCTTTATCCACATTTTTGTGACATTCGAAGTTTCGGAACCCCTAGCTCCCCTCCCCCTGGGCCATGGCACCTTAAATTTTGATAATCTACATATCTCGTTATGTTGCTTGCGATGTATTAAGTGTGAATAGGATTTGTGTTTGAGAACCGTGACCCTTCCGTGTTGCCAACTTTAAAATAATCATTTTAAAAATTACTTCCACACCGTATCTGCCCCAAACTTAGCTTAAACATCATTTAACATAATAGAAAAAGATTTGGGTGTCCCCGACCTGAAGCATCACTGTTGTCAGTGTTGCCAGCGCATTTTAAAATTCAACTTATAAAGATGCCTTTATTAATACAAATCTACACGTGTGCATTGATTTACACTAAATTTGACATACATGTTCATTAGGTATTGGGACAGATCATACAGCCACTCCAGGCACTGTAGTTTGTCAGGGTTGCCTAACGATAAATAAAATCTATATTTCACGTTTCTTACCGTTGGACGTATCCGCCGCATTATTTACACAAATTTGACATGTGCATTTATGTACTGGGACAGTTCATGCGAGTACTTCCGGCGCCGCAGTTGCCAGTGTTGCCAACCATTTCACAAAGTATTTTTATTCCTTCCATGTAGTTGAACGTGTTAGGACCAAACTTTGTATTTATGTACTGGGACGCGTCATAGAGGTACTTCAGGTCCAACAGTTGACAGTGTTGCCAATCAGTTTTAGAAATTAAATATTTACTTCTTACATATAGTTCGACCAAGCTTTCGGCGCCAAGCTTTGAGTATACATATTCAACACAATAGATTCATACTGTGGTTGTTCATTGACAGTCTCTGTATCCAAACACCCAGTTGTCAGCGTTGCCACCCTATTTTAAAATGAAAAATTGCAAATAGCCCATACTGTTACGTGCCGATAAATAATCCTATACTTTCAAAAAAGCGCGGGGGGAGCCGCGGGACGTGGCTACGTTATGATATGCTTTGAAATAATACTTCTCAGAGTCCTACTGCAACAGACTCATTAGAAGAAACCTATTTGTAGTTGCTTGTTTAAAAGAATATTGATTATGCATATATACAACTCTTTTCAAATATGCATATAATTTTTTTTTTTGTCACACTGTCTGTATCTTTATATATATTTTTTAACAGTATGGGGCGAAGCTTGGATCCCGGAGCATGAGGGAGCAATGCCAACGAGTTTTTATCGTGAAGCACGATGTACTAGTTAAACGGAAACAAATATCTCTGCCCTTGAATAGAAGCAGGTTATTTCCCTGGCTTTTGAGCTAAAGATAGTTGATTTTTGCGGACGGTAAATATGATTAAACATAAATATTTTCCTTGAGTAATACCGTAGTTAGAAATTAACGTATTGTATAAACGGGATGAGAGCATATTTTGGTAAGTATTCATAGTTTTTCAGTTTATAGTAAAGATGTCCCCGAAGTTTTATTATCTCAAGGAACTTAAATTCTTCCTATAATTCAACATATTTCTTCAGTTCCCTGGAGGTTTATTAGTACTTCATTACAAACTATACCAAATAACTTCAGTCCATATGTTTTTAGTTAATTCCTTGTGTTTGCCAGGGTGAAGGCATAGGAAGTGTAGCAATGTGGCAGTGAATGCATAAATTATCCCATCATTTGCTTTGTAAGGCTGCAGAAAAACAAAGCAGGAGTAAATTGGGATGGATGTGTGAAAGTTTAACTCCAGTCCTACTGATTACATTCATTAATTGCAGTGTAAAGCATTAAATACTTACTGTGTAAAAGAAAAAAAAAAACCATGAAAAAGAAATTTAAAAAACCTTAAAATACATCACAAAAATAAAAACTTTTTTTTACAACACTAACCCCATCAGACCTAAATGTAACCGTAAACCACTAGACAATTGAAGGTTTATGAAGAAAAACCATACAATAATGACATAGCAATAAATAACTAGAGGAAAATGGAAGTACAGTCATCTGCTTAGATTTTGATAGATTACATTTGAAACTTAACGAAGCCTTCTTGAAATTATTCCCTTAGCCACGACCAATAACAAAGATGATGTGTTTCGTGTGCAGAAGTCATCAAAGAAACGTGATGAGAAATTTGATCAAGAAATAACTGCTCTAATCTCATCATGTGCTGTATCTAAAGATTTGAGGGCCACAGGCGGAAGATATAAGGTCCAACCTTCTAAATTGGAGGCTAGCATGAAATTGCTCCAGAACTATGACAATGGAAATGTCAGGATCCCAAGGGGTACGCAACTTGAATCAAGAATTTTTGTTATTGTTACAATTTTGAGTGTTCATTTAGCATTCCTCGAGTGAAAGGCAGGAGAAAAACATGGCAATAAACAGGCTTAACAAAACTAAAATGGTAATAAGGAATGAACAGAGCTCCACCGTTCGTCTTGCCCGCCTACCAACGAGAAGCATTACATTGGATATTTAGTCATACGTCATACACGCTGTTGTTACATGGTATTTCCTCATTGGGGTGCGTTGTGGTAAGTCGGCGAGAGAGCTGCCTGAACACCATCAACACACGAAATTGACACAGAAACACGGCTGATCCTCAGAAGGAAGAGAGCTATAGAAGTTATAGTTATATCTGTAGTAGAAGTCTACATACATTGCTACGTAACTTTTGAACTAAAACACAAAGAGACACCGTTTATTGTGATGAAATATGTATATTGAGAATTTTAGATTTTTTAAAAACATTAGTCACCAAAGAAAAAAGCAATCAGTATACAAACATGGATATAAAAAATGATGCCCAAGTCGGTATACTTTTTGGAACTAAATATTCTGCCAGTAAACAGTTCCTTCGTAATGAATGAATAGCCCAGTCCTGTCCTCTCCCAACCTTTCACTTGCAATTTGGATGTTTCATTTCTTCGTTTTCTGTACCTTTATTTTATCCCCATTTAAAAGTTTAAACTTCCATTTAAAAAGTAAAAAGAAAAGACAAGAAGACCAAAGGGAGTTGAAAAGAACAGAAAATATTCATAGTGGGAAAATCGTGAAGCTTATCTTCCAGTTGTAAATCTCATTACGCATTTTGCTATACTGTTGTTAAAAATATCGATTAGCATAAACCTGATTTGAGCAAATGAAATGCCTATATATTTAAGAAACTGTAAAACTCAATTTGTATTGGTAATTCCTCTTCGTAAACTGCAATTTAAATAAAAATAATATAGTCTCATTGGTCAAAAGTAGTTTCGACTTTAAAGGAATTCCCAGAAAACTATCATCTCATATTGGAAATAAGTAGGTAGTTACGTGTTATTCCGTAAATAATTGCATAGTAAGGTGGGCCGATTTTTTCTTCTTCAGATATTGGGGTTCGAGTTGTCATCAAAAGTTGTGCATTGGTACCAAATAAAGCCATGCCAAATATGGCCGTCTTAAAACAATATATAACCGAGCCCCTGGACCCTTAAAAGGTCCAATTGTTTTTTGCAAAACGAGTAATACAAATATGATACCAGTTTCCACATTTTGGGGTTCGAGTAGCTATGAAAGGTTGTTCATTGGTACGAAATGAAGCCATGTCAAATATAGCAGGTTTTGGCAGTTTTCGAACTAAAATTTTCGAGGGCTCCGGGTCCGGCTAGATATCTTTTGATCCGGCTAATTTCTGCGAACAAACATAACATAACATTATACAACTTCTGCACGCTACTCAAACTGAAATTTCTAAAAAAAAAAAAAAAAACCATTTGCCCCCTTTCGAAAAATGTTAGGAAGTTGGGTATGAGTAGCGTGGAACAGTTGTAGAATGTTGTTATGTTTGTGAGCCCCGGGGGCCCGAAAAAATGTTAATTTTGAAACTTTTTTTTTTCACAAGGGGCCAAATTTGACATGGCTAAATTTCGTACCAATGCACAACTTTCATAACTACTCGAACCCCAACCTGTGGAAACTGGTATATTTTTATTCCTTATTTTGCAAAAAACAATTGGGTTCTTTAGGGGTCCAGAGGCCATGTTAAATATTGTGTTAGGACGGACATATTTGGCATGGCTTTATTTAGTACCAATGCACAAAAAAAATATATATTTTGGCCCATCCTATTGCATAGCTACGTGCCAGACTCATAAACGAAATGGTTTAGTTATGTAATTGCTACGTAATGGCCATAGCTCAGTTGGTGAAGCGTTGACTTAGTAATTTGAAGGTCCTGGGAACGTTCCCAGAAGCTTCCCACTCTAACTGAAGTTTTCCAGGTTTTTTCCTCAGTCGTACCAGGCAAATGCCGGGATAGTATTCTCAAATTAAGCCCTGACCAACTTCCGTCCAACATTCTCTCCCCTACCTTATCCTGGCATGATCCTAAGTTGTCTCAAGGTCATAAGTGAATTTAAAATTCAATTAACCTAATGGCTTCACTTTTGAAAAGAAAGACATTTGGTACTTAAAAAAGAAAAGAAAAGAGGAAGGCTTAAAGAAAAGTACATGCCCTTCCAAAAGAGAACGTCTGGCAAACATATCCTCATTGTTTTCTCACAAAACCATTTTGGGCAGCATATTACTTCCCGCTTAAATTGTTTCTTATTGAAAGATCCACTTTGTAAACTTTACATTGGATAGAAATACTTAGTATGTGGACAAACGCTCTTTTTAATAATAAAACGAAAGTTGTATCCTGTCTTCACCAAACGATGCGAGAATAATATGGCAGAATTGAAAATTCAATAAACTAAAAACGCGGGTACGTGACTTCCGATGGCAGTGTTACGCATGAACTCTTCTCGCGTATAAACATTCGCCAATTGAGAGAAAAACTCTGCTTTATAAAAAGAAATCAAACATCGGACTGAATATTTAACATCGTATTTTTTTTATTCACAAACGTCACATTCATTACTGGATTTTACATATCAAAACCCACTAACATTGGCACATGCACACGCACACACATACAATATACGACATAGAATCTGTATACAAATTCGATATGAAACATGCAGTGGCTCTAACTAATCTTTAAAACTGATTTCACTTTCTTTCGTACTTTTAAAATTCAATCACAGACAAAGTTATTAAAGTTTGACTTTAGATTTACTTTTTCCTGGTGAAAAAAAAAAAGGTTTCTTTGACTATATTATTATATATTCATTGACCAACATTTCTAGCTAAAAATTTAGTACTAGTTTATGCAACATTATTTATACATATAATCGTATGCGTATATAAAGCATTCCTCTTTTCTCTTTGAAATAAGGCATCTTTCCCTTTTTCTCATCATAAATTGTACTATTGTGTCATGTTAATTCTTTATATATAGAAATGAATATATACTTTATATCACTATTTTACATTAGCTACAGAATTACTTATTTTTACATATCCATGACTGAGTGTAGACTCTGTACAAAATCCTTTCGATGGTCGGATTTATATTTAAAATTCGTAACTGCCTATGGCACTGTAATAATTCCTTTTTTTTTTTTTTCAATTAATTATATATCGTATAGAGTCTTCACATTTGAATATATCTTAAAATGGAAATTAAAGTGTTTCTTTATAACAACTTTATATTTTCTTCAGAGCATATAAAATATTAAAGCTGCTACAATTTTATAATTATACTTATTCTATACATAAATCAATTTATACATAAAAATATTAATAACGTTAGGTGGAAACTTTCTTTTAACCCTAGAATATTGACGAGTACAACACTGAGACCGTATATTATGACAGAATTACAAGATTTTAACATGGCTTGCATGTTTAATAACAACGTACGAGACATGACCCGCTCATTCACACAGCAAATGTTTCTGTATTTGTGCTCGTGATTTTTATCTGCTCTGGTGGAGTGTTGGTAACATCGAACCTTTGATGACTTCCATGTAGCAATATGGCTTTAATATCATTACACAATCACTACTAGAAAGTTCAATAGAGTACACAACTCATGGAATGACGCCACTTGTTCTTGAAAACGGAAAACATATAAAAAATAAAATATACTCTAAAACTGAGTTCTTCCTGACAATAAAGAATTAATGCCATACTCAGTTTGAAGGATAATGTAAAGTAACGATCTCCAATAAAAGATGGCAGCACTACCTTCGTATATGTTTAATGTATTTTATTGGTGCACGAAATTTCAATGCTGCTCCTACACATTCAAGCCTAGAGAGTTCTAACTCAAGAGTTTGATCAATGCCAATTTTTAATTCTCTTTTTATTAATTGTTGAAAGAAATTCATTGTTATAGCCTTTAATATTCACAACAATCAAGCGATTTCAACAATGAAGATAAACGAAAATAAAAAAACCGGCATTGATCGAACTCTTGAACTGGTTATGAACTTTCTTCGCTGAAAGTTTGAGCTCTCTAGGCTTGAATTTGTAGGAACAGGATTGAAATTTCGTGCAACGATAAAAATACATTAGACATATACGTAGGTAGTGCTGCCATCTTTTGTTGCAGATCATTGCTTTACATTAACCTGAAAGTGTGTTTGGAAATAAAAGAAAATCACAACGTACATAATTTAATGATTGCATAAACATTTTATAACATGAAATAGTATAAATCTTTTGTTTTATGAAGAAAAATGTTATTGTAACAGCACGTAGGACAGGAATTGATAGTGGTTATGCTGTAAAATGTTTTCGTTATCATTAAACTATGATTTCAGCAAATAACGTGAGAATCTATTTGTATAAACACAATGTACACCATTAGCAAGACAGTTTTTTTTTTCCATGGACGTTAGAACATAAGTCCTTCTAACGTCTTTGATGTTTCCAGCAAGTTTCTCTGGAGACATCAATAACTACATAATACTACAGTGAGAAAATAGAATTTGTGAGTTCAGTATTACCAGAAAAAATTCAAATCAGAATTGAATCTTGACTAAATTTTAAACAGAGATTCGTTAACACATGGGACTTAAGTTTAGAGATAACATCCCATATATTGTATGTTGCTACATATGGCGTAACAGTTACTTGAGAATTCTTAAAAAAATCATGAGACAAAGAAGCCATTATACTACTGAGAGACAATTAATACAAATAGAAGAATCTATCGGACAAACCTTCATATTTTGGTTCATGCAAATATAAATTTACATTCAATCTATTTAACAATGTCACTACGATACACGCAGCTTTTTTCTCTGAGATGTCCAGACGCTAAATGCTTTTACAGCTAATTTCTATTATACGAATTGCTACAATATTGCATGTCTTTCCACAATATACATCAGACAATCTTTTTCAACTGAAACCGAAGTGATCATAGATTCTACCAACTTCGTTTGCTATGCTACTATGACAGAAGTTGGATATTTATTTGGAATAATGTTCAGCATGAGAACAACGTTATTTGACCAAGCATGAGCTGCTAAGCTGGTTGCCCGAATGCGCAGAGAAGAGAACACTTCAGTCCTGACCAGGAACAATTGTAACGGGTCTGCATTGCAACTCATGTATACTAGAGAAATATCTATCTCATGGTTTTACATATCCAGGTGTACATGCATAAAGGTGATATGTCCAACATTTCAAAACTTTCAGAACGAGTATTTTCAAGACTTCATTTAAACTGAATCATTAGCCTTAGATGTAGTTTCATTAAAGCTATTAGTTTTGCTCTTGAAGTACAGAATGATTGCTATTAAATTCAGTAACAATCTTATTTTTGGCCGAGTATGGACGTATCACCTTTTTGCACGGACACCTCCGTATATTCTCAACAAATTAAGAAAATAACGCACAAATTGAAATCTGAAGTTGTTCTTTTACTTTCTACGAAGTTAAACACTTTCTTCTATGTTGACTTACTTATTTTGTTTCTCCTTTCAAAAAAAAAAAAAAAAAAAAGTTAATGTAAAGCAACGATCTCCAACAAAAGATGGCAGCACTATCTCCGTATATACCTAATGTATTTTTATCGTTGCACGAAATTTCAATCCTGTTCCTACAAATTCAAGTCTAGAGAGTTCACACTTTTAGGGAAGAAAGTTCGATCAATGCGGATTTTTAATTTTCTTTCTTGTTCATTGTTGAAAGAGCTTCATTGTTATATAGGTTTTGATATTCACAACAACAATCAAGCGATTTCAACAATGAAGATAAAGGAAAATAAAAAATCGGCATAAATCGAACTCTTGAATTGGTTCTAGGCTTGAATTTATTGAAGCATTGAAATTTCGTGCAACGATAAAAATACATTAGACATATACGGAGATAGTGCTGCCATCTTTTGTTGATCATTGCTTTACATTAACCTTAAGAGATCTTCGAAGAACATAGTGGAAAATTGTCCCCATTTTATTTGGCTCAGGATCATAACAAGCGAACAGATTATAAGCAAATATTGGTGCCACAAAATTATCACACAGTATAATTATTTCAAACGAACAAAAGTACATATTATCTGATATAAATTGGTTTCCCATATAAATAGACATATAAAAAAAGAAGCGCCAATAAAATGTTCTGAACATACCATACTAATCTCAAAGTTTTAAGGAAGTCAATTTACATGCCACCATGGAACCTCTTTGCAAATCATGTCATTTTTCAGTCTGCCAGAAGTAAGCTTCCATTGGCAACAAATTCAATCACGAGATTCTGTCGCTTTGTTTCCAGTTGAGAGTTCACAGAGTTTGCATTTCACTTTAAACTACAAATTGAGTACCAACTATCTTGAACTCAATGAGGACATTTATAGTGACTAACTCCAAAGAAATATCACACATAGCATTCAGATAAATAAGATAAAAAAAAAAAACACGGAATGTTCCAACTGAAACTAAATCTGTCATTCATGAACAACAACATTTATGGGTTTTCTGGCACTAATCCAGTCATACTTTCTGTTTGTTAACTCTTCACTGATTGTTCAGATTTTACAGTAAGGATTCATTTTCTAAATCTTCAAACCGTTATTACTAAAACAGAGCACTGTTGAACCCTTATCGTGGTCTTAAATAATTATTTTTACTTGAAATCACACATGAAAATCTCCCAGCACAATTTTCGCGCACGGTGCATCATGCGAACTTGCTTAGAAATTATGTTGCACGATTGCGCAA
>JAGDQP010071177.1:0-10665 GCA_022664845.1 Lepisma saccharinum | reverse complement strand
GAGCGTGGGACCTCAGCTCACTTCGTCCATTTGGTCGAGAATAAATGAAGAGCTACCTCCATATCTCCCAAACACCGTTCACTGCGCGTGTGCAAGGGAATATCTTTACTTTGCACACGATTTTTATACCGGGAATACTGTAGTAACACATAATTCTTTTAGTATGATATACGTTGTAGCAACATCTATGACATACTTGAAGGAGGAGGACATATCTTTGCACTGTAGAAAAACAAGTGAACGCTCTGATTCTACTAATAATTCCCAAGGCTCCGAGGGTACATTGATAGCATCTCAGACACACAAACATTCATTTTTATAAAATATGTTGCCAACACTTACAACCGGGTGCTTACAGATGGGAACACTCACAGTATTTTTCTATTATGCCAAATAATATTTGCAACAACTTTCGTGTGGATACGTCGAACGTACGGAAGCGAACTGAAAAGTTTTATTTTGAAGCACGTTGGCAACACTGAAAACTGGGTTATGTGCCTTGGTCACACTCACGGAATTTTTCTATTGTGTCAAATAATGTTTATGCCAAGTTTGATGCGAAAACGTCCAACGCTATGGAGCCAATTTGAAAGATTAAATTTTTAAAATAGGTTAGCAACACTCACAACTGGGGTGCTTGGGTACCGGGACACCCACAGTACTTCTTACAGTATGTCTAATACTGTTTGCATCCCCTTTGATGCAGATAGGTCTAACGGAATGCTAGCACTTTGAAAAATTGAATTTTAAAAGGGGTTGGCCACACTGACCAACTGCACCAATTGAGATAGTCCAGCCAAGACGTTTCCAACGACAGCTCAATCACTTCTCTACATCTTGTGGTTTCTTAGATTTATTTTTTGGACGGAGTAAACGGGATTATAAGATCCTTTTTATTAGCTGCATTATCAAGGGACCTAAAGAAGTAATGTAAAAGCATAGTAGTTCGTATTTTAAGGCAACGTATCTTTGCAAAACTTTCGTGTTTTGGTAAAATTTACGTCGTTGGGTTGTTTATGACATACTTACTCGAAGAAAATAGTTTTCCTCAGAAAGATCGGCATAAAATTCGTGCGGGAAGAAAGAAGAGGCCATATTTCACTAAAAGAAATCCAACAAAATCACTAATTCGGCCAAGATTTTGTTGTTTCACAATATACGAAATATGCCAGAACGCTAGTTTTGGAAACCACATATCTTACATGCCCGTCGCCGCAGTAAGGATCCCGGAATTCGGAAACGGAAAATGTAAAGATACATACCCGAACCTGACTTTACCTAACCTCCGCTAACCCATAGTCACTAAAAATGAAAAAAAAAAGCAATTATTAATAATAAATGTGAACAGATAGAAATGTATTTTGAAAGAAAAAACGAAAAAAAAAGTCTTGTTCCTCCGGGATTCAAACCCGGGTTCTTTTACTCATCAAGTCGACGCCTTAACGACTCATCCACGGTACGACCTTGCAAACAGTATGTGTGGTACGTAACAACGCTACGATTAGTATAGCCAATACATTAAGGAATTTACTAGAATCACTTTATTTCCAGGATATTGTGGAGTCGAATTCAAATCAGTATCTCGGCAAGTAATGACGTAAGCTGTGTCGGATTAGCAAATCACGACCAAAGTTGTACAAAAAAAAAGTATCTAAACGAACTTTATGAAACTGACTGCAAGAGTAGCTTCAATTGCTTACAGACATTATGTACTAAACGTAGAGAGACTTTAAGTGTACAATCTGATCTAAACTATGTTTCAAAAAGCACTGAATTTTATGCAGCAAGCTCCTGATTATCCATGAGTCGATTTTCCCCTTTGTGAATTAACAGAGGAGAGACTCAGGAAAAATACATCGGCATTAAAGGAATTTGCCTGTTCTGATAATTGTTGAGATGAACAGTTGTTGGTCCAGAGATATGGCCAAAGGCACCGTGGAGAACGAAGCAGAATGAAGGGATGGCGAAGGACACCGTGTGTCGACCGTATCATCACTTACGTTAATATTGTTCTATCTTAAAAACGATTTATTTGTTCGTGGGTTGATAGGTAAAGGTTAAGAACTCAGGTCATTCACCAAAATTAGAACAAAAAAAATCGTTAACTGAATACTACGGAAAGGAAGAAGCATTCGAAAATTTTCCAAAATTGGTTTCAAAAAGCAATTTTTGCCATAGATGCGCGAACAATTGAGCTCTAAAGCTTTGCCTCAGAAAGCTGTCTTTCAGTTTTAGATAATGGTCCCTCATATACACAAACGAGCTCCTGTTGAGATCTCAAGATCCCTTGTTTCTTCTCCGTCGTCTTCTTCGGAATCTTCCTCCTCTCTCCTTAGAAATACCTTTCTTGGGCATCTCTTCTTCTTTCCTAATCCTTAACGAAATTTTGCTGCCAAATGTTACGTTCCATGGAGTCAATGCCTATACGAAAAACAGCTACAGGTCAGGGATGTTACAAAAAATGATTGAAAAAGGTAGTGACCTGAACTAGGAGTGATTTCTCGGTACTAAATGCAATCTATAAGTGAAAAAAAAAATATCCTTAGGATGATGGGATATTCCTTCGCCCTTAAAAGAGAAATCCCGCCACACATTTCTGAAGACGACTTTTCAGAAACTCCATGCCTGTGTTAGCAAAAAGAGCCAAGACTGTGCCAAGAGAGGAAGAAGTCGACCACGCTGGCTTAAAATCTCTGACAGAGAAAGAAATAGCAGACAAAGTGGGGGGAGGATATACGGATGATGAGCGAGAATGAAGACGAAGAGGATGAGAAATCTGGTGAGCGCGTCGTGAGTCATATTAAAAATAAACGGTTTCCCTTCAAAATAAAAATAACCAAGTATTTTGGAAAGGTTTAATATAAGAATCTACGTAAACTTGATCCAAAAGTATTCAAGAAGCTATTTCACTAAACCAATCAACTTACGAGTTATGAACTGTTTTAAATTACGCTTAAGTTTATTGAACTGTGTGTTATTCTTCAGGTGATATTACCATTTTCTTTACAGCAAATTAATCTCTGCAGGTAAGACTTGTTTTATTTTCCCACTTGGCGAATAGATAGGTTTCATTTAAGTGGAAAGAAAATGTTTTCGTAATGTTTTTCGGATTATTTGCGATTTTTGTTACCAGCGTCAGCCCTACCAGTTACTATCACAGAATACGAGTCTGTAAGTATTTTTTAATTGCCATCCATCATCAACGTTTTAACTCTACCTCTCTCTTTTATTTCCGACGGCAAGGGTACAAAATTCTTGAAAGCTACAAGAGATAATTAGTTTCAAAGAGGTCAATACGACAAATGTAACACTAATTAAACGTTAAGCTTACCAACGTAAACAAGGCGTCCGTCATCATTTCTTTGAAACAGAGGAACTGTAAAAGCATCACAGCCTGAAGGAAGAGACGACTGCGTCCAATTGTTGCACCGAATCTGTAAAAAGTTAGAATTATATATAATTTATAATACATAAATGATGAAATGAGGTAGTAAAAAGGGTTCCTTACGTATATAGGACATAGTTGTAGGTGAACAAGTACTTAACAGAAATAAAAAAAAGACAGATTTCGCCGTAAGTCATGGCCACGGAAAAAATACTTGAAAAATGACAAAGAGATGTGTCGAGGAAAGGTATACTGCTACACACCCTGAAAGCTGAAACTGAATTGAATTGAATTTTATTTACGGCCTTTAGGCATCTAAGGCTCAGGCGGGGATAGGAGAGGGGGAAGGATTCGGGGGGTGTCGGCCAGGGCCTATGTTGGAGATGCCATCCCGGCACTTGCTTGGTGTAACTGAGGAAAAAGCCTCTGTCAGGATGGTCGGCCGCTGGGACTGAACCCACGACCTCCCGAATTCTACGCCAACGCTCTACCACTGAGCTACGGCGGCTCGGTACCCTGAAAGCTGGGTTGACACTGCAAGCAAGGTTATTAAAGCGAGAGTTGGAATAAACACAGAAAGGTGACGGAGGTAAGTAACAGGGATATAAATTATAAGATTCATGCCCGTTCTGCTTAAGACCCTCCAGCACTTTGTAGAAAATATTTTCATTGATCTCATCTTTAGGCAGAACGGCTCGTTCGTTTCAGTTCTTATGTCAAACGGCTTCCTTGCAACTGAGTAAATCAATTTTCAATTTCTCTGCAGGTATTTAAAAATCACATTCATCTTTACATGTGAATAATACTCCTAATAACAGAACTGTATCCTAGTCATTTTTCCGGGAAAAACAAGTAGAACATCCAAAATTTAGTACGAAACTTGAAGAAATAGTTCTTCTCCTTACAGAATCTGGTAGAATTACTAATCAGCTTATTACAGCCATTAAAAAAAAATATGGGTTCCAATCTACATGAAAACACGCTACGAGGCGTGCAGTTCGGAGCTGCATTTCCCTAAAAAAAAAAAAATCTCCCTGCATAAAATTCCCTGTCTCGAAACAGTAGGCAGAATGGGAATTCCCGTTCTGGCTAAAGATAAGATCATCGAAAATATTTTCTACAAAGTGCTGGAGTGCCTTTAGGCAGAACGGGAAGACACCAACGCACATAAATTACCTTACAACTTAACAAAACTATTATTCATTAGTGTTTCTTTAAGATGCTGGTTTCTGATCACAGAAAATTCATTAATACAGTTTCTTTTTAAAGCCTTCCTGAAAATGCATTAACAAAGTATTGTAGTACTTTTTGTCTTTTCTAAACGCTATCAGTGATTCGTAGTTTATTTCTTAGGATTTCTGAATTTTAAGCCACTAGGTCTGACCTTCATATGTTTCAAAAGTTTTGTTGCTAGAAATAAATAGAAAAAAGCTCTAGAACATGATCATACGCACTAGAATTGATAACCAATGGGCTACATTACCAGCAAACGAAGTCTCACCTGATTTGGGAGGGGTTGGGGGACTGAATCGAGACAATGGGAAAGTAAGTAAAATTCCTCTTAGGCCTGTGTTATAACTAGGAAATTATCTGGGTTTTACGGTGAGCTAGACTACCTCTTCCACGAATATATGCCTGTTTAATACGAAACGAAATACCCTTACACAAAACATGTATCTTTAGTATCAATAATAACGCCAAATATAGACGTCGTGGAATACATCGAATTGCAATAAAATTCAATCTCATACAAAATGTAAACTCACCTGGGACAAGTGGCAAACATAACTGGACATCAGCAAAGGAGAGTCGATGATCGGTTTATTCACTTGCATGTGAAGATTAACTAACGTCATATCCTCTTGGGATGAAACAGCAGATATAAAAGATGTGCTAGAAATCGACTGAGTATCTGACGAATCCAACAAGCTATCTTGACCCTACAAAGAAATACAGTTATATTATTCAAATTTAAACACTCCTACCATTAAACTTTTTCTTACATCACGAATAGTATGTGGTGCAACGACATTGTTAGCATATAAGGAACTTGGCTTTGATTCTAGACAAAGTATAAAGTTTAGTCTTTTACACGGTTATGCACTAACAACCAAAGATAAAGTGACAGTACGTTAACTACACTGAGCATTACAGGGATTATATTCTTGCTCCGCTGTGAAAGATGTTGCTATATTGGGATTTGAATAATTCAGTTAGAGAATTATTCATTTGTAATCTTCCTGTGTGTATCTGGTGGATGAATGATAACGCCGGCTGCCTTGTAATCAAGGGTTTCTGGACCGAGCAGCCGTAACTCAGTTGGTAAAGCGTTGACTTAGCAATCGGAAGGGCCTGGGATAGATCCCAGTGTCCGCCCATCCTGATTGAAACTTTTCTAGTTTATATTTCAAACTAGAATACTAAAACGAACAGAAAATTATATTCGTTTTGCCAGGTTATATGATTAGGGAATGACATTATGCTTTTACAAGGATAATGTTAAAAGAAGAGCAAAATACAGATTATTTATCTGATATTTTCTTTCAAATCTATTCCTGTGCGCTAACTTGAATCCCAATGAATGAATGAATGAATAAATAAAAGAAAATAAATATTAAATAATAATATTAAAAATTAATCATTCTTTCATATCTTAAATTTCACTCAGTATCTTTCTAATCCTTGCTCTCACAAGATATTTCTGAAACCTCTCATCATATTCCATATTTTACGAGACACCGCTATTATCTAAAGCAAAATTTTCGTTGTAGTTCACCATATACACACGCTCAACATACATACGTTTTCAAACCACAATTGAAGACAATGCCGGAAAAAGGAAACATACATCAAAAACGCAATTTCGATACACAACTGGTAAAAATGTTACCTTGGTATGATATCAAGAAGTTTGTAAAATAATATTTCTGTCTATGACACCAGTATAAAGAGCATGGAATCAGGTTTGAAAACTGTTAACTAACCTGATAGAATTCAAAGTTTGCATGAAAATGTACCGAAAATTGTGAACGTATGTTACGTGTCCTTGTGTCAAACAAAGTCCACTATCAAGCTAACGAATAGAGATATTGACTTGCAATTTGCAGGACATGTAGAAAAAAAAACATGGCGGATCGTTTCAAACGATTGCCGGAAAAGGTCTATGTGCCCGTTTTCCGGCAATGTCTTCAATTGTTTTATATGTACACATGTAAAATAGATGGACGCTCTAACGTTTTATTAAAGTTATGTATATGATAAATGATAATTCAAAAGTATAATTACTCACTTGGATTTCGGACGCTGGATCGTGCAAAATGGGTGGACTCGCTGGAGGACTATCGAACTCTTTGACACCAGAAAAACTAGATGGACCAATATGCACCTTTCTGCCTTCACGAGAGTCTAGCTTGCCAGCTCTATGTTCAGGAGTATGAATTTCATGATCACTAGAATGGCTTGAGAGTTTTGCTTGTTTAATGGCAATTTCCGAAGGGATACTTATCTCACTAGCAAACTTTCGAGTTTCTTCTTTCGATGCCAGAATTGGTTGACTGGATTTCACTGAACTAGTCCAAGAAATACTATCCGGTTGAACGTTAGGCAAGATGACCTCTTCGTCAGCGGAGTAAAACGCTTCTGAATGATTCTCACTGCTCATAGAGACTGTCCTTTGTACTTCCTTTTGAATGTGGTCTTCTGGAATATATGTGCTCAGAGAATGATGAGAGTCAGACCCATCAACTACGGACTGGACTTGATTTTCACGAATCTTTGTTCCAATAGGAGGTGAAGGACATTCTTTGCCGCCAGTACCAAAGTAGTCAACTGACAGCTTCGAGTCTGAACAGCTGCTTTTAGGTTGCTCATTCTCCGGAACATTCAAAATCGACTTGTTTCGCTCAGTATTTAATTTTGAATCACTATCTAGTTTAGGAAGCAATGTGGGACTGTCTAAGAGACGTGCATAGGGTACGTCGACATTTGGCCGGGCTCCCCCCATGGAAGTACACGAAAACCTTCTTGCAAGAGCTAATTTCTCCAAGTGAATGTTTGATATTGGACTGGGGGAGCATGTAATTCTCGAGCTACTTCCACCAGCTGAACTCTCCTTCGTATCGGTCATGGATTGTGATCTCTCGCACGGTTTCTCGCTGGAACTTTCCAACTGTTGTGTTCCTTGGGGTACTTTTAGACTCACGTCTCTTGCCAAACCAGCTCGCTCTCGCGACAATGATACACTCTCCCAACTCAAAGGTTCTTGTAAAGAAATATCCTGTGAACCATATGGTGGTGTATGGAAAACTAAATGCCCTTCGTGTAGTATGCTCTGTCCAAATCCTGGATCTTTTCCGGGTTCATTTATTCTGCAAAGATACAGAAAGAGGAAACCGTTAAGTAACTGAAGCACTGTAAAGAAACAAAAAAACTGAATATTCACTCAGTTACTGAATTCTTATATTCTGTTTTCTTAATTCTACTATATCTTACAAATCTTCGAAATCTGGATAGGAGCACAGAAGTTACGTAATGAAAAAGTAGTGCAAAGAGTGTCTTGAGAAATAGAGACAATAAAACAAGTGAGCGCTGCGATTCTATTGACAATCGCGAGGCTCCGAGGGTTCCCTAATAGCATCTCTGACACACAAAAATTCATTTTTGTAAAACAGGTTAGCAACACCCAAAACTAAGGTGCTTAGTGACGTACGGTAACAATCACATTAGTGTTCTCATGTTTAGTACTGAGAAGTCGAACACGTTACCCCTAAACCATCTTACCAGTTTTCTGATGTGTCGAATAAAGTTTATACATAGTTTGGTGCGGATATGTATAACGGTATGGAAGCAACATGATTTTTTTCTTCTAAAAAATGGGTTGGCAACACTACCCAACTAGACCAATCAATAGGGTTCCGGCGGCTCTGAGCTAGTCAAGACCTCTCCAACGACATCTCAAGTATCTCTCTACCCTTCATGGTTCCTGATATTTAGTTTTAGGGCACGGACAGTCTGAGCAGGTCTGTAAGATACCTTTTTGCTAGCTACGCCATCAAGGGACATAAAAAAGAGGAAATGTAACTGGTTAGAAACCCTTCCCTTACAAACTATCAATGACCTTTTTCTCGGCGAAATTAAAAGATCCTAGTTTTCCGATTTACTTTGTATCCATTCTCAACGAACAACATGATTCAGGAATACGTAAAATGTAAAAATAAGAGAATAGAGCTAGTTAAAATGTAACTTATTAGATTATTTTCCAGCTTCATCCATTCCATGAAGTAGAACGTCTAGTAGTGCAGAAGCAGTGTTGCCAGCTTCTGATAAACCCCGGAAAACTTTATTTTATTTGACCCATTTTTAAAACTTCGACCCGTCAGGATTAAACGAGTGCAATGCTGCACGAATATCACGCCCCATGTGGGATTCCCACCCGTGACCTCATCAATGGCGGCCAACACGATTATTGAGCTACGCACCAACTTTTGAAGAAGAAAAGCTATGGTTAGTCTAGCTATATTTTTTTATTTCATTATAACAGGTCTTCAAATTTAATTTTGGTTGTTTTGTGAGATAGAGGTCACTTTCAAAATTGTCCTTTCCGTGTCAATTTTAGCCTTAAGTATAATACACGACTAAGCATGCATATAAATGTTGAGAGAGGCTAGAATCGCTGTTGTTGTTTCTGGCATCTCTGATATGTTCCTTTAGAAGTATGAACAGGTTACGTTTAGTAATACGTATATACAAATTTGAGTATTGAAATTTCACTTGACAACAGCCTGAAGATTTATCTGTGTTTGTTCATAGCATGACAGACAACATGGATGATGCTGGAAAGCTGGCTGATAAATTGCTTCCAACTGTTTCCAGTCTCTTATAATTTTTATTCTTTTTCCCGAACGACGTTATTCCTTGACTAGGAGCTAGGAGACTTTTTTTCCACCAGAAGTCAACGATAGTTTACAGAATAAGCGCTATGGTTAGAATATTGTTTATCAAGGAACTGAATACTGAAAGATACAATTGAATTCCGTTGAAGCGACAAGTATGATGCAGCTCATAAACAGTATTAAAGAGGGGAAAACATCAATACTAACAAGGAGCGAGCATGGTCTGGGAATTTGAGGGTAACTTCGTGTGATAGTTGTTTGCCCTTCAGGTATACGAAAATACTAGGGCGCACTATTCAGCCAGTTGTGAGATAACAAGGGTCAAAGTTTACCTAACACCTTAGATACATCTCTTATACCTTAAATGTTCTTCTGAAGAGTAGCAGGAAAGGTCGTAGGTTCGAGTCTCGTTGAGTACAAGTTTTTTTTATTGTTTTGTCTTCTTTTTTTTTTAACGATAATGGATATTTCATGAGCTGTAGTAAAAAAAGAATGCAAATCAAGGAAAAATATACGAACAAAATTTGATAATTGAAAGACAATCGTGTTGAAACGACAAAGCCTGATAAAGGGGAGGGGGGGGGTTAATGGGGATACAGACCAGAGACCCTGCTAAAGGTAAATCAATAACCCGTGTAAATAATAAGTAGCCTAAGGACCACAGGGGATAGATAACGGGGACCCTAGAAGAGTTAATAGCTCAAGGTTCCAAAATAACTTAATCCAGCACTATGAAACGCTAATAATTTGCGCGGGAAAAAAGCGTTTCACGAAATTTGGTTAATATTTGTGTACAAAAAAAATGTACATGGAGAAAGGTATGGAAAGTTCTTAATTTTCCACCATTTTCATTCATTTTTTACTACAATGCGTGAAATACTCATTATCATTTAAAAAATCGATAAAAATTTGCACTCAACGAGACTCCATTCTGCGACCTTTCGCTAGCGAGCCTACCACTCTTGCGCTTCGGCCATCCGAGCTGATGTTAATGAAATACATTTTAAGGCATAAGAGATGTATCTAAGGTGTTACGTAAACTTTGGTTCATGTTATCTCGCCCTAGTATTTTTGTATGTTACTATCTGAAGAGTTAACTACAACCACACAAAGTCTACTTACAAACTAAAATTTCTAGACCGTGCCCTACCGTGACCGTAGCGTTTCCTTGTAAGAAAAGAGAAAAACCGGTGAATTTGGGGAAAATTGGAGAAGGCTAAAATTTCTCTGAAGGGCTGCCGCTATGTGCAGAACAGTACGAATGAGGCTCGGATTTCTATCCCTAAAACATTCAGACATGTATGATGCATAACTTACAAAAATATTTCCTGAACATGAAAATATGACTTACAATTGCCCCCAAAAAATTACAAAATATGCCTTTCACTA
>JAGDQP010071176.1:0-10665 GCA_022664845.1 Lepisma saccharinum | reverse complement strand
TTGGGAATATTATCCTCCCAACGTAGTCTTGGTCTTCCTAACGGTTTCTTTCCCTTCGGTTTACCAATCACGATGGAATATAATCTTCGTTTCTTCCCCATCCGAGCTACATGACTTGCTTACTTTAGTCGTTGCGATTTCATTATTCTTAGAACATCGGATGAGTTACACCCACTCTACGAAAAGGTTATTTTGAAAGAATTTTGTGTTTGAAGTATTGAATAGGATAAAAGAGTTAAAATGTTTTAAAAATCACAAAAATTCTCACTGCTCAAGGCATTTTACAAATTAAAATATGGATTGCTTCAAAGCACAGGCACAAAAAATGACCCGGTTTCAGCTTTGCTATATTCGTAGTGTGTGAGATATGGATGGCTCTTAGTAAGAACAACTTCCGCAGAAATGAATACTGAAGGAGTCAATCAGAGCGTCTTCCGTAATTTTGATAGGATTTCTTCTGCATTCGGCTAGTGCAGACATTCTGCCAGTCGGGGGGTCACTCCTCCAAATTGTCGAGCACACACATGCAACTTATTATTATTATTATTATTATTATTTTTACTGATAAATGTCAATACAAACTCTGCAAAATTCATTTTACAATTCCTGGCTTTACACCTCTCCCCCCACCCACCTCCAAACTGAAAGAATCCTGGCACTGAGGAATTTCTAATTCAAAATGACGGTCTTGAGCACCTACGTCTTCCCATAGTTCAGAGGTTCCCAACCTTTTCCAAATCATACCCTCTGTTGCTGTACCCCGCCATAGTCTACTTGAATTTTCGGGTATCTAGAACAGTCATGGCCAACAGTAGGCCCGCGGGACGCATATGCATGCGGACCGTCATGTAATTTTGTGCGGCCCGCGGCAAGATAAAAAATTATATTAAGTTATTTGTATCATCATTTTAGCTAATAGTTGCGGCAGCATACTTTCTGATTGATATATTAGCTATATTGGTTATGACGGCCCGTGACCCTACCATTCCTCATAATTTGGACCTTGTATAGAAAGAAGTTGGCCACACCTGATCTAGAAGTTTCAAATTGGTGTGAATTGAATTTTAAGGCTTTAGGCAACTTTGGCTCAGGCCGTATGGATGCTGATGGAAGAATTAGTTGGAAGAAACAGGAGAGAAGTCCACATGGTATGAACTGGGATCGAACCGAGGACCTCCAAGATCAGAGGTCAGTGCTCTACCACTGAGCAAATTGGTGTGAAGGTGGTAATATTTTGGAAATTGAGAAATATAGATTAATTTTGAATGTATTTATAGCCTTACGGTAACTTCAGCTCAGGCCGATATAGGGTTGAGGTTGAGGATGTTAGAGAACAGCCGACCAGAGCCTAGTTTAGAGGTGCCATCACGGTATTTGCCTCATGTGACTGAAGAAAATCCTGGGAAAACCTTAGTGAGCATTAGCGGCTGCTGCAATCTTTCCTAGGATTTTTCGATTTCTAAACCAACGCTCCACCAACTGAGCATGCCAGCTTGCATCAAGGTTGTCAGCCACTTACTTTGAATTTGTCACACTTGATATTATCACGTATGTTGTTTACCGTCATTAGAGGATACCAAATACCCCATAATATTATGTAGTTCCATTTTATAAAAATACACATTATACCAGGTTGGCAACACTGATAAACCGGTGACATTGTGTTTTCAGTCCTGATACCTACCATGTTGTTATAAAGAAAATTACGCAAGCGAAATTTTCATTCGATGTGTCGTTTCTGTTTCATTGATATTTATTCATTTTATTTAAAATGTTAGACTTAGAATTTGAGCTCCAAGTTGGGAAAGCTGTATCTCCAAAACGGGTCTTCGGACTCCCACGGTTTCTGAGTTGAAAATGCTTGCATTTGACCCCTCTTTTTATCACTCAATTTTCGCACGTGGCAATGTTGAGTGCGGACACATGTCGTGAAAGTGCGTCGAGGTTCTAATATGGAGTAAAGAGCGAACATCAAGTTTTGTGCACGCCTGGGTTACACTGCTACGGAAACATTTCACTTGTTGCAGCAAGTGTATTGGGAAACTGGAGGACTAAAGTCTTACGTCAAATCCGGCAGGTCGCCATGGTAACCCGCCACGTTACAGTGTAAGCAAACGGGTGTTTAGCAGTAGGTTTTGTAGTGTTTGACATTCAACAACTCGTTATGGTTTTGTGCTTCGTGACAGATTCTCATCATTACTATGAAAGAGACTTTTTAATGTTTCCAAAGGACTGAAACTAGAAAAGGAAATGGAAGGAGCCAATTTTTAAGTAAACAACTCGCAATGCCACTGAACGCAATTTTGAGTACGTTGATATGAATGAGGATAGTTCATCGTTGATTGCTGAGTTCTTGATTTAAAAAAGGTGATAATTATATCTAAGAAGCATAAACTGAAGTTGCTAATTCGGTTATAGTTAAGGACACGCACTCAAGAAGATAAATACGAGCGCTAAAACGAAACCCTTGCACTCTATGTACAGCTGCGCAAATTGATATTGTAGGCATTTCGAGCATTGTGAGCATTTCGAAAGTTAACAGTACCTTTGTACATGTTTCATAAAAACATGAATTACCGTATCGGAATAAAAATTAGCTACTCACCTCAACCTACTATATTTACTGTTCATATGTCCTTTCTTGCACTTTCCCCTCGTATGTGCATCAAATCTCGGTCATATGTAAACAAACATACATGTTTGGACTCCACAGCATTTTCTACTCTTTCAATCAGTTTCCACTCGTCAACCGAAATAATCAACAGTTCGAAAACTATTAACAGCCATTACTTCCACAATTGATTTTCAACCTTTCTGCTATCAAACTTACTGTTGTTTAGACTTGGCCTCCGACGTTGCTATGGTAACCAACCGGATGTGGCGTCAAGACTTTAGTTCTCCATTCATGTGTATTTGAATGGCACAAACGTTTCAGTGAACGGTGCGAGTCAATGGAAGATGACGAGAATTCGGGGTGCAAGAAAGAACGGTGAGAATACCGGAATTTGTTGTGAAATTGAGGAGAATCGCTACTGAAAAGCGAAATGCTACGTTTCGAATGCTTGCTGAAAAGAGTTGAAGGTGAACAAGGAACTTGTGAAGGCGTTTGATGCAAAGAATAACACGTGCGAGACCCAAGTATCGAGATGATGTCTGCTTGATTGTAAAGGGTTTCTTGGCTCGAAATGGAATCTCTGTGTTGGCACAACCTCCCTGTTCACTTGATCTGGCTCCGTGCGATTATTTTGTATTTTCTAAACTGAAGTTTGCACTCAAAGGTTCGTACTTTGATGGCGTAACGACCATCAAGAGGGCTACGACAAGGGTTTTAAACAGCATTACGCAAAATGACATCCAGACCCCCTTGCATGCACTGGTAGGCTCGGTGCAACGGTGTGTGGATGCAGGAGGGTCCTACTTTGTATGATCCAAGGTAAGATGCTCTCTATGAACACTTGCTTATTTTCGTGTATAGTTTCACGAAAGCAACATACGTATATTTTAAGTTCTTAATTTCAATTCAATAGTTCTCGTTCAACTGCGTGTAGAGAACTTTTGCAGCTACGTTTATTGTACATAAGGAGATAAAACTATAAATTCTTCATTTCAGATTTAATTAGCAGCCTCCCCATCATACCTTTCAACGCAATACGATCCCAATATTGCCAGGCGTAAAAGTTGTTATCCATGAAAAGCTATTGAAGATCTTACGTTTCCCAACTCTTTACTAAAAGGGTGTTACAAATCGTCATAGAATTCGGTTTCTCGTTTTTGTGAAATGCTTTGTGAACATTGAATAATATTAGCAGGAAATGTATCTTCTGTCTTCAGAGTTAACCATAAAATAATTCCAAAAGTGTTTCGTAATTGTTTGTAAACAATGTCAAATTAATAAGTTTCACTGTTCTGAATGTGGTATGAAACTATTGAGATCGCTACCCAGGTTTCTTCCTCAGTCCCTGCTGGAGGATGACGAATCATCAACGCTGGGAAGTAGCCATGAAAATAAACTATCGGGAAACACAGTGAGTGGTAGGGGGACGAGCAGATGTCACGTATATATCTGATGTAAGGACTTTAGGGTTGTCGCCAGGATTTTAAGTTGGGGGATGTAAAGTCAAAATTGGGAGAGTGTAAGTGGAGTTTTGAACGGTTTCTATCGATTTTTCAGCCCCAAAATTGTGAAGTTTGGGGGGGTGACATCCCGCACAGGGGGGTGTCTGGCGGAATTACTGATTGTTTTGTCTAACATAATAGATCATCTCTAAGGTTTTGGTTACAGACTGAACTTCAAACACTGTTTGTATGTGTTGTGTGTACTTTTTATTTTCAACTACAGTATTTGAAAGGGTATCGAAGCGTAATATAACAGTCAGCTGTTTCACAACACACAGAAGGTACGTTTACTTTGACCTTCTATCACATGACGGGGCAGGAAGACAACTTTCTTTACGGTTTTATCCGTCACGAAGTATGTCAATAAAATTCCACAATCCAACAAATGCCATGGGTAAAAGACATTATGACACACACGTTAAATCAGGGAGATTATTGCAATACTTTGTGAAGAAATTGTGTGGTAGTCAATCTGGTCAGTAATTGAGTAGTTCTTAGCAGATCTCAAGCGGGTTACCGGGTCAAGTTTTGGACCGGTACACCGGGCCTATGCTTGGGACCTGCCCTGTGGCCTGGTGACAGCGCTACAGTCCCAGAATCCAAGTTCTCCTGTCCCCAAAGTTATCCAGTTTTGGTGAGTCAAATAACGGCCACTATTATCTTCAGAATGTCAAGTGACTGTGAGATGGAACTTCTGCATGAGGTGACGTCACTCTATGGTTGCACGAAAATCACTTCATAGTAACGTTAGAAGACTGTTTAAAACAGAACTCAACATAGCAGTAGACGTGACATGAATGAACATCAAAATTACCACACTGTTACTAAAATAAACTGAAAAAAGATAGAGTCTATCCTCGTGCAGAAAAAATCTTTTGTGAAATTGGATTGAAGCTGTTTTTATATTGAGTCCATCACTTAGAGACATTTTGCAACTGTTGTTAGTGAAATTGCTGTAAACAGATTTATAGAGTACGTGCTTCTTGCTGTTGATAATAAAATTGTTAAATGTGACAGACAGTCTTAAGTCAAGAACTGGAAAAAATTGAACTATCTTCCGTTTGTATGTATGAAGGTAAGAAAACATCCATATTTTTATAATATTTTCTCTGTAAAGGAATTTTGATCTTCAATATATTAAAGAAGTTCGTGTATGTACTTTTGAGTAACGATCTCTAAAGCTAGATCACAACACTACATTCGTTTCATTTTAATGAATTTTTTATTGTTGCACGAAATTCCAATGCTGCTCCTACAAATTCAAGCTTAGAGAGTTCAAACTTTCTGAGGAGAAACTTCATAACCATTTCAAGAGTTCTATCCGTGCCAATTTTTTTTAATTTTCTTTTTTGATTATTGTTGGAAAGCTGCATTTTTGTAGGTTTGGATCAAGCGATTTCAACAATGAACAACAACAACAACAACAAAAAAACAATCCTCGTGGATTGAACTCGTGACATGATTATGAACTTTCTTCCTTGAAAGTTTTAACTCTCTACACTTGAATTTGTAAGAGCAGCATTAGAATTTCGTACAAGGATAAAAATACATCAGACATATACGGAGGTAGTGCTGCCACCTAACATTAGAGATCGTTGCTTTACACTAACCTTAAATTAGTTACATTCTCATTTGTCTGGATAATTTCAACGTAGAAAATGTAATACCCAAGATTAATATTGTGTGTATTTTGTGTTGTTTTTTTTTTTCTGAAAAATAGTCAAAATCTTTTATTTTGGGTAACAGTTACTCTTGTGAAAGATGCTAGAAGCAGAGCTAAAACCGAATCACTTTTGGTGATCCGGCCTGACCCGAACATAGGTCACTCGCTCCGAAATTTGACCTGAATAACCCGGTGGACCGATCGACCCGTTATGGAAAATATCATTAATGATAATTTGGGCGTCGTATTTTCTGTGCTCTGGAGTAACATCTCCGATCCTGATCACCCCCTGAAAGAAACTGCTCAACCTCCGGGTTAGCGGGTCCCCAGCAAGCCAAACGCCGAGCCCGACCAACTACTAGTCTGGAAGAAGGTCGGCGGGACCCATAAGTGGCCTTTGGTCGTCGCGCCACTTTCCGAGCCCTCTAACGGTCCCTCGACTTGCCGGCGTAGGGGTGTAACCGCCCCCAAACCCCGCCAAACGACGTCAGTTCTTTGTCGGTTTTCAAAACCCAACATTAACCTCACCCCTCCGCCGACCAAATGTCGACGTCGCCTGGATTTCTGGGTATAAATCGGGTCACCAGATCAGGCCAGGTCCGAAGCGTTGTGCCGGTGACCCATTTCAGCTCTGGCTAGACGGAGGGGCCATGCAATTTAAACATTAAAACTTAAATAATGGTTAGGTGTGGAGGTTGGGTAAGGTTAGGTGCGCACATTTTCCATTCTCATATTCCGAACTCGATGCCGACGTAAAAAAAAACACCACCCACCATGTTGGAAATATGGTCGCCCCATAAAAAATTCTAAAATGGTGCAACCAATTGTTCTAAAATTGGAGGATTTTTCATGCAATGACCCAATTACATATGTTCCAGTTTTTTCGCGTAAAGTGTGAGAAGAAGTGTCAATAACATTTCATTCTGATTATAATAATTTTCCAAAAGGAATTTTCTTCATCAATAAGAAAAACTGTTTTAAGAAAGTGAATTGCTATACTGCTTTTACACTTATGGATTTAGACGAGAATTTCTGAAAAAAAAAAAAGACTAAGTGTAAAACCTAGAAAAAAGCAACTACAGGTTTGTTCTTTTACGAAAACAACTGCACATACGGAAACAAATATCATTTCTTACACAAGTAGTAACTTTGTTTAACTATGGTTCACTTGACGTGACTCAATCTGGTGGTGTTTTAATAAGACAAATCTTGGCTATATCTTTTCAGCTCTAAAAAAAACGCTCATGGTTAAGGCGTTTGCTTTCTAAATCAACGCGAAAGTAACATGGCTTCGAGTCCTAGACGGGATAAGAATACTTTTCCTGTTAGTCAATAAGACAATACTAACTTCTTTTCACGAAATGACTAAAGTGTAGAATTTGCAAGCAACCATCCAAGCTGTCTGTACTATTACGTCAAACTGAGTGTGACCTTGAAAAAGCTTCTAAGCAGACATACATAATAGTGAATAAGACTTTCCCACGCCACTGGCGTGAATTTTCTTTCTTCTGACGCTGACAAATACAATTATAACACGATTTTAGTAAATAGTGAACTAAGTCCGATGCAGTATAGTGGTTAACTTGTTAAGCTTTCAGTCTGTAGATCTAGTTTCAGCCACCCAGTTAAGCCACAACTTAAAAAATATACTTGTATGAGAATGATGTCCTGGCTGCGAAATTCAAGCCATTGGACAGTCGAGAGATTAATAAGTATGTCTGTGATCGTAATAGCTCAATGAAATTGAAGACAAATTTTCTTGCATTGCATAATGACGATTCCTGCATGATATCCATGTTATTATTTTCCTTTTCTTTGCATTAATTTCTTTCTCTTAGAACTTGACATTGATGGAAATTGTGCATATCTATCTCGTGGTTCTGTAAATGATGCTCAAAGACTCATTCTTTCTTTAAAAAACTTTGGTAAACGTTTATTTTTATATGGATCTGTCTAGTAACTTTGGACTTCGGCCCGTCACGATTCATCTTTAGCTGTTAAAATCCACACCCATGCCCCTGCCAGGACTCGAACCCGGGACCTTCGAGCCGATGCCCTACCTCCGCAGACTGCTCGTCCACCCGACCGGCACATATATCTTCTTCATCCAAATGGAGGAATATCCTGGCATGCCATGTTTTGGCGTATATTTGTACTGTCGTGTTGGATATCGAGCTATTAGGCATATAGTGAAACACTTCTCGTGAAGGAAATAGCTAATATTTCTTACAACTCCAACCTCCACTTATTATAGTAAGTTGACTATACAATCAACATTCTGAAATGAAGGAAATGAAGATTCACGGGGAGAAAACAGGCATAGTTGATGAGTATGTTTACCTAGGACAGATCAAAACATCGAATGCCAAGTTAAGGATGGAATAAATAGAAGATATAAAATGGGGTGGAGCTCGTTTGGAAGACTACACTTCATTTTCAATAGCAAACTACCAATGTATCTCAAGTGTTAAGTTTTTCAATGTGCCTTACTTGTAATGATGTACGACTGTGAAACTTGGACATTGAATACACAAACGACTCAAAGATTAAGAGTCACTCAAAGAGCATTGAAGAGATACATGCTAGGAATAACTAGGAGATACAGGAAGACAAATGAATGGATTCGCGCACAAACAAAGGTAGAAGATATAATCAAGACTGCGAAGAAGATGAAGAGGAGATGGACCGGTCACATAGCTAGACGAACAGATGGAAGATGGACGACGAATTTACTACATTGGGTTTCCAGAGAAATGAAACGACCGAGACGACATGAAAATGCAAGATGGGTAGATGAAATCAAGCCTATTTCAGGAGCTACATGGATGAGGATAGGAGGTGACCGAGACATGTGGAGAGAAAACGGGGAGATCTTCATCCAGCATTGGATAGAAAACGGCTGAATATGATGATAATGATGATGATATATTACTGAGAAAAATAACTTGCCAATGAAATACAATGAAATATCTGTAGACATTGTGCGAATTAAGGAATTTTTACGGGGTGGATGAAATGTTGTTGATAAGAAAATGACAAGATGAATCATATACATTCTACATGAGTACACATGCAGAACGACACCGAGACGGGCGTAAGCCATAGTGCTGTTACCGCTCATAAAATTAATTTTATCTTTTTTTATCTTATGGAGAATCACAGAGGGGATTTTGCCCCTCATCCCACCGTTAATTCGCACACTGTCTGTAGATCATATAAAAAGTTTGAAATCTGCAGATACAGAGGTAAA
This sequence comes from Lepisma saccharinum, assembly GCA_022664845.1. Lineage (NCBI taxonomy): Eukaryota > Metazoa > Arthropoda > Insecta > Zygentoma > Lepismatidae > Lepisma > Lepisma saccharinum. The sequence continues at coordinate 1,636 of JAGDQP010071176.1, read as the reverse complement.
TCTGAAGTCAGGACTTAGCTCATTGTTGACAACAAAAGATAAACTATGTTTTGAAAGTATAACAACCACAAGAAAAATGAAATGGACTGAGCCAAAGTTACTTAAGGGCTATAAATTGAAAGTCAAAGAAAAAGGAAAAGTTATTCCGAAGTTATGCCTTACTAATGCATTTTTCTATAAGTATTGGGTAAAATTAATAAAATATAAAAGTGCAGAAATACGTATGTGTCTCACCAAAGTCATGGCGGGACGTGGGACAGTTTTTAAAAAAAGGGACAATCCAGACAAAATCGGGACGAGTGACCACCCTAACTTTGACTCATTCCGGATTGGTGATGATTGGTGGAATGAGGAAAGGGGAGACCGAGAAAACTCAGGCACACAGTGTTCGTCCACCACAAAGCGACGACACCAAGCACCAGAGGTGAGCGCTCTACCATTGAACCGCCCCAGCCTTGCAGCAGGATAAATATTCTATTGTGAATAGCCAATTACAGTGCAATGTTACGTAATGAGCTGAAACCAGAAATTTGACGCAAAGACCGTGTACAGGTAGGTGTAAACAAGAGGTCCCGGGTTCGATTCTCGGCTAGGACAAAGTGATTCGGAGTCCTCGTTAAACTGAACGTCAGCTTTAGCCGATGGAAGGTAATGCGAAACTATGATCGTTTCATACTGCTCACGAACCTGCCTTCGGGCAAAACACGCATCATCATCAGACAATTAAAACACTTGAAAACTTAAAAGAGTTGGTGAGTCAGGAGTGTAGTCAATGATTTCCCACTCCCGCAACAAAATTCCAGACATGATTTCCAATCAATTGGTACGAAATCTGATCAAGTTCCATGACCTCTCGACATGCATGAATAACATAATGATACATTATTTAATATGATAAGATTATAGTAATTAGACATAGCTTCGTACTGTGAAATTTGAAATCACGTGATAAATCTCAAGTGAGTGAGAAATACAAATAGTGACTCATTTATTTATCTTCACTGTGCGAACAAGGAAGTGGGAAAAGCTAAAATGATAAAACTGAGTATAAAGGAAGTTAAAACAGTTTATGATAACCATTTTAAAATAAATAGTATTTGTTTGGAACAAATACCAAACGAATTATCTTGTTAGTAAACAACAATATACACGTACAGAAAGTATTATCAGGAACATATTTTGGGACTACATAGACTCCTACTTGTTTATTAGTAATGATAAACCTTCATAATAGTGTTTGTAATTACATGGAGCTGATTTTTTAAAAAATCATCTCTGCAATGAAAATTCAACCAAGAAAACTTTTAAATAACAGGAGATCGAAAACAAAGCAAACACTTTTTAAGGAATTCGACCATCAACGTTATAAAATACAATAAAATTGTGATAATGTTGTGATTAACTTAAAGTAACTGGTTAGTCACACCTTATCTTAGGATTTTGTTTTGAGAGCCTGTATGTCGTAATGCATCCTGCAAATTGGTTGTGCTATCTGCAGCCTACCTGCCGAACTACATGCACTATTGTTCAGGATACAGATGGGGATAAAAAAGATCGTACAAAACCGTCCGTTCCCAATTGGACGCTTAGTGTAATCGGTGGAATTGTTGGATTGCTGTCCGAGGGAACTGGGTTC
>JAGDQP010071174.1:0-10665 GCA_022664845.1 Lepisma saccharinum | reverse complement strand
TCTTTGTGCCGAACACTTCTAGATGTCAACAGTTCGGTTGTCATGCAATGTTTACGTACCTATCGGTACATGAGTTCTCTGTACGTATTGTAATGTTTCTTTCGAATATAAACGTCTACACAATTTCTTGAATGATCGTGTACTTACTTATATATGACATATATGTTTTGGTGTGCAGAGAAGCTAAGTTTATACGCAACGTGTATACATATTGCAAGGTTCAAGTGTTAATAATTTGCTGGTGTCAAGCCGTTCGACCACGCATAATAGAAATTAGTCTTTTCAGTAAATATATGTTTAATCACACATATTAAAAGCACAGCAAATTAGAATGGCGCAATTCGGTAGTGCAAATGGAATTTACGTGCCTAATTCAATGTGGTACAGCTAGATTTTCGCATAGTGGTACAGTTTGTTTTCTTATTGACAGTGATGATGGTAGAGAATAGAGGTGCAAGTGTGTATAGAACAATGTTGCAACGTATGTATGATACTTGGAGAAAATTTTATAACAGTTTCCTATATATCGACAGAGTTTGGCAATCAGTCAACTTGTTACCTCGAGGCAATCATGAGGAGATAAGTAAGGTAGTATTCAATGACATATTAGTTCAGAATGCCTCAAGAGATACCTCTATGTTAGTCATTGAGCTGCAGTGTGAAAGTAAAGTTATGGTTTTCTTAGTTGACTCCGGAGCAGCAGCAACCATCATGGACATAGATTTTTATAAGAAACACATATCGTATATTCCTATTCAAGTTACCGCTCAAAGTTTACGTGGTGCGTCAGGTACCTTTCTCCAAGTCGTAGGAGAGATCACGGTGAAGGTTAATTATCGTAATCGTATCTTCAACTTACAAGCAATTATTGTCAGAAACAGCTTGGAACGTCCGATACTAGGTAGAACTTGGTTAAATTGTCTATGGCCTAACTGGAAATCGAACATGTTATCTTGCAACAGACCAACATTAGTTGGAGAAATCGCGCAGGAATTACAGCACACCTTATTGTCTGCATTTCAATCTGTATTCTCGGAAGATATTTCAACTCCAGTAAAACGGTTTCAAGTACACATACAGGTAAACCCTCAAGCATCTCCGATCTTTCGTCGTTATTATACAGTGCCATTACAGCTTAGAGACAGAGTTTACAAAGAACTGTTACGACTACAGAACCTTGGTATTATAGTGCCGGTAGACTATTCGGAATGGGGAACGCCATTGGTCGTGGTTCGCAAAAAAAAATAATGAGTTAAGGCTTTGGATTTGAAAAATACATTGAATAAGGTGGTAGATAAAATGTCTTATCCGTTGCCCAGAATAGCAGATCTTCTCAATCAGTTATACGGAGCTTCTTGTTATACAATTTTGGATTTACGGAATGCATATTTACAGTTAGAGGTAGCTCCAGAGTCACAGAAATATCTAGGTATTAGTACACCTTGGGGGCAGTTTCAACAAAAACGACTTCCCTTTGGACTCAATTGCAGTGCACAGTTATTCCAAAGGTTTATGGACGAGATACTTGGTAAAGAACAAGGTGTATTAACATATTTGGATGATGTTCTTATTTATGGTCGAGATAAAGAGGAATGCTTTAACCGTGTTCAAAGAGTCTTGGCGATATTCGCAAAACATAATGTTAAAGTGCGGAGAGACAAAAGTGTGTTTTTTGCAGATAATATTTCTTATCTTGGTTTCGAGATCTCTAAAGAAGGTATTAGAGTTTCGCCAGCAAAAATCAAAGCGATTTTAGAGGCACCACCTCCGTTAAACGTAACCCAACTTAAGTCTTTTATGGGAATGGTAACGTTCTATCATCGTCATATACCAAATTTATCATTGAAGAGTCCGGCCTTACATAGTTTATTAACGAAAAATGCTTCTTGGTATTGGTCTGAGCAACACAAGTCGGAATGGCAGGATATCAAGATGGTGGTTCAAAAGGCGTTGGTGTTACAACCGTTTCATGCAGACAGTGAGATTGTTATTTCAACTGACGCCAGCCCTCACGGAGTCGGGGCAGTACTTTTTAACAAAATTGAAGGTCAGCTAAAAACAGTGGCCTGTGCGTCAGCGACCTTGTCATCAGCAGAGCGGTTATATCCTCAATACGAGCGTGAAGGTTTGGGAGTTATAATGGCATTGAAAAAGTTTCATCATTACATTTATGGAAAACACGTTACTATTTTGACCGATTCCTTACCAGTCAAACTTTTATTTTGAGAGAAAGCCATTCCTTCAACAGCATCCCCAAGGTTACAAAGATGGTGTCTTTTAGTAGCCGCGTACGATCTAACTTTCGAGTACAGCAAAGAAGTACAGGTTGCTGATTTTCTGTCACGAATGCCGTCTTCAGAAGAGACACAGGATACAGTCGAATCTGATACTTTTATATTAGAATGGGAGAGCAATCTTATAACGTTTACTCAAGTACAAGAGCAAACTAGTATAGATCAGGAATTACAATCATTGATAACTTGGTGCAAAGATGGGTGGCCAAAATCCTTGCCAAAAGAATACAAAGATACACCGATGGAAGAATATTTTCGTTTCCGTCATAGTTTGACTATACAAAATAATTGCTTATGGAAAGGTCAAAGATTAGTTTTACCAAGGAAATTAAGGGATCAATACATACATGGTTTGCATATGCAACATTGGGGTATAAAAAAGATGCTTTTAACAGCATCGTAACATATATGGTGGCCCTCATTGGAGAAAGATGTGAGAGACTCCAGTCTTAGCTGCAGCGTATGTTTATTATCAAGGAAACCGGTAGCTAATGATTTTCAGTCATGGCCGCAGACGAAATACCCATTCGAACGTTTACATATTGATTTTGCGGAGTGGATCCGTTCTACAGCGGCAGATGAATCTATACAGAGGTTGGATGATATTTTTCAAATTTATGGATTCCCATCTACTTTGGTAACAGATAACGGTCCTCCGTTTCAATCTGAACTCTTCCTATCCTTCTGTAACAAAAGAGGCATTAATCTGATTCATTCACCTCCTAGGCACCCGGCCAGCAATGGGGTTGCAGAAAAGGCTGTCCAAACGGTAAAAGGAACTCGATCAAAGAAGTGGTTAGCTAATGGTAAACACGCCAACAGATTCTTAATACAAAAATGGTTAGAAGAGATAAATTACGCTTTAGCTTTTACAGCATCCACGGTGACAGGTCAAGCTCCGGCATCAATCATTTTCTCTTATCGTCCTCGAAAACTGTACAATTTATTACGTAGTAAACCTACGCAGTACAAGACGGTCAGGTCCCCGTATGTCAATAGAATCGGTACAAAAGTATAGGTGGGTAATCAATGTAAAGAACCACGACTATTACAAGGAATTTTAGTTAAACAGATAGGTTTCAATACTTTTTTGGTTAACGTAAACGGAACAAATAGAGTTTATCATAAGCATCAACTGTAATTTGATTCAGTAGGTCTTCAACCGAAACCTAAAACAATGTTAGTAAAAATCAGGATCAAGGAGATAAGGTAGCAGGAAATCAAAGAACCTCACTACAACCTAATGAAGGGAGGCCAGAAAGAATCAAACGAGAACCTAATTGGCACAAAGATTATGTACTACACAATAACAAATCTATACAGCTACTTAATGAAAGATTCTCTACAGATTTTTCTGTCAGGTCAGATAAGTCGTTATCAACAGCGAGAGTGGTAATGAACGAGAATGTGAAGGAATCGGAATCATCAAGCGAACAAGAAGCAATGTATGGACCTTACTATTCTGTGACTGCTAAAAAAGGGAAAGATAAATACAAATCGGGTCTCATTCATTAGATGTTTTCGCCTCTGTTTCAAGATCAAAAGCTGAACTTAGAACAGATGGTGCTTGAAGGAAAGTTAAAGGAAGCGCGAAATCTATTAGACAATATATAGATGCATTCTTTATAGGACAAGCAATCCTATTTTCTAAACTAGGTAGTGATTTCATAATGTCTAGAAAAGAAAAAAAGAAAGGCTAATCAGTCTACTTCTAATAAAACTATTTTCTACAAAAGCACATACAGAAGTTAACTAAAACAATGTTATCAGAAATTGCAATCAAAAAATGTTCTTTATTAAGTAATTCATTTCATGTTCTATTTTCAAGTTTCAGGAAGTGTAGATAATTTTCTTCTTATGTTTATTTATCTTGTTGCTAGGTAATTAGATATCTTGTCTGCGATTTTATGAGTAGCCAAATGTCGGCCAATCATGACCACTTTTATTTGAACAGTGACCTTTCATACATCATTGGAATGATCGTTCCGGTAGTGAAGTGGTAAGCATATTAACAGTTTCGAGACTATGCATAGATTACGCATATTCAATGAACTTGGAGGAACGTAAATGGAAGTATCACTTCCAATGAACTCAAATTATTGTGATGGAATGAGCGATATGAAAACTTTGGTTTGTTTTATGTATAGTAAAAGGCAGTTTTTCTTTTCGGAAGTCCAGGGGAATTGCTAAAGCAACATTTCTGGAAACTCCGGGAGAATGCTATGAGCAAATCGGTACTTTTCGAAATCCTGAATGTAATTACATTCACAACATTGTTCGGGATTTCGCTTCGTTGTTGTTTCATTAGGCGCTATGTTCAAACGTCTTTTGTTAAAGACTAGTCGTTTTGTCTTTCGTTTTGTTTATGTCGTTACGTCTTTGTTCCGGATACTTCTTCGTGTCAACAAGTCAGTTGTTACGTGATGTTTACTTACTGATCGGTACATGGAATTCTCTGTACTTCTTATCTTTCGAATACATATGTCAATACAATTTTTGGAAGGGTCATTTGTCTTCTAATATACTACATACGTATATTTGGTGTACAGAGAAGCTAAGTTTATACATTATATATACACATGTATATGGTTCAAGTGTTAATAATTTGCTGGTGTCTAAACTGTTCGACCACGTATAGTAACCAGTCTTTCAATAAATATATGTTAAGTTATATTAAAAGCACAGCACACTCAGAGTTTGTTATTTGCATCCCTGAGTTGTGTAGTCAATTTCCAAAAGGTATCTTGCCACAAACATGTAAAAATTAAGATATCGGCATTGTTATGTTCATTTGATTATTTTCTAGCACATTAGTAAAAGTTTTATCATTACAGAACGTTTGTAAACCCATGTAATCACCATCAGAAAGTAAAGGACAGATACATAAATTATTTTTAAAAAATTGTATATATTTTATCTTCCCCCACTTTTTTTTTGAAAATGAAAAAGATTGAAAAACTAAAACGTCTACGTCAATTTCTAAGATATTCATTCCTGAAATGTGTTCCTAGCTTCGAAAATTAAGAAATGTATTTATTATAAGTGATTTTGTCGATTTCGCAACAGTTATGACGCTTGGAAAAGACACGTTTCGGAAATAGGTTACACGGTTTGTTGAGAGTGTATTTTCCCACCTGGGATTTCCATCTTCTTCACTGCAATTTTCTATCGAGCAAAAGTCGTTTCGTGATTTCGTTACTAATTCAAAATATTAAAACTCTCATTTGGGTTCTATAGTTTAACAGGCAAAACCTTTTTTTTTTCCAAAAGATCAAGATATGCAAGAGCTATGAAAGTTCGTTTCCAGGACAATAATTATAGAAAACCAAGCGACCAGTACTGAGGTTGCCGATCCCACAAAGAGTCGTTAAAATCCAATTACGAGAGGTATACACATAGCGTGCGCATCCACACAAATAAGCATATAAGGACTTATGACATTGAAAGTATACAAACACGGTTCACTGACAGCCACATAGGCAGAAAAGCCGTACATCCAAACGGGATTCATAAAGTGGATACTGATCCACTAGATTAGTAGTGAAGACAAAACACATACGGGATATGCCCTCTAGAAACAGAAAATCCGCTAGGTGGTGTGAATGGAAGGACCAAGCTCCAAAGTGTGAAATATATACTGATACATAATATTTTAGGGACTTCCATGTGTCATAGGTACATAAAATTTGGAAAACACAAGCTTTAAGAGTCATAGATTTCGAAAACATAAGTACTGAAAATTAGAAAATTTTAACCCCGAGCGTTTACCTTGAGACAAAAGAGTATATGTATTTTAAAACTGTATTGTGGCTATACTGTTGGTCGTCAAGATCTGGTTGCTTTTTCCAAGTTTACACGAAGACGATAAGTAATTTTCACCTACTATTTATCCATTTTGTCCTTGAATTGCATTAAAATCGCGTATCAGTCCGATGCGGGCGTCTTTCTGTTCTTTCCGAATCAACTCCTCCAGATATTTGTAGTTCGTTTCGACGTCTATAGGATTAAGTAGTATACACCAGGTCCTTCCTCTTTCCTCCTTTCAGCCCATCATCATGAGTTCATTAGTGTAGGCAACTTCCTTATTTTAGGCGCTTTCCAATGACTCCACCAACTACGTTTCTTACTCCTGTTTTTCAGTCCCGAATAGAATATCCTATAATGTTCATCTGTTCCATCCTTTCTTACTTCACGAAGTCCTACTGCGTCTATACTGTTTATCTTGATATCCTCTTTCAGGGTTCCCCACTTCTCTGCCGCCAACAATGAGTGAGCAGACGTTCCATGTTCCCATTCTTAACCTTGTCTTCTCTCCTTTCTTCTTGATTTCTTCTGCTTCATTGGATATTTTTTTTTTTTGCGGAATAATTTCTCCCAAGGTATTCCATGGGGATAGTTTATCTCCGGAATATTTTTCTTGGGACAAACCATTGTGTTTTGAAACTATGATAACAATAACAATGTGGTGGATTTACGTTTGCTGCCACATCCCAGTTAAGGAAACCAGCCAAGATACTGTCTCGATACATCTCTGAGCTTTACCGATGCCATTCATAAAAGAAGTAAGCACGTTATTTTACTTCACCATGCGTCGGGCGTGATTCTTTATAACGGGATCTGTTACAGGTTCACAAATTAGTTACAGAAACACACCTTTTGTTATCCTTTGTTAAATAAGTGTAAGTTATGTTTTGTAGGAAGGGGCTTCATGGCTTTCGTCGGATCTGGCAGTTAATCAAGTATTATTATCAAGTATTTGACATGCTTGCATTGATCACTCACTATTACAACATTGGATATATATATATATATATATATATATATATTCCCTTAACCAGAAAATATTATTAAAAATTTTAGAATTTTTTGATATAGGCCCAGTGATTATGTAGTTTGAGCAATAATTAGAACATCTTAACAATTGTGAAAAAGTAATCAATTGTTGAAATTACACTAACTACCATAGAAATACTTACAGTATTTAAAATGTTGACGTGTGCCGTGTCCTAAATATATATTTGATGATTTTCCTCATCGGGTTTCGACTTCATGTTAATGGTAAGTCACAGAGATTTTCATCTATAAATTATGATAATTTTCTTATTTTACAACGAATGTGAAGACTTGCCTCACAAATGGAAATCCAAGTAGAAAATTACTATTGCGCATTCTTATTTTGTGGTGTCTATAGAATTTAGTTGAGTGAATTGATCATTTGAATCGAAACTATTATTGGAATTCTATATGTTACGGTAGATGTTCCCGGAAAGGGTTACAAAATAATTCATGTACTCCTTACAGCGACTGGAACCTGATTAACGTTAAATGGACTCTAGAGTCTGATTGCTTTGTAAATACATTCACTACACACGTTCATATATTTCATCCTCTTTCTTTTATAAAAACAATCCTAAATAAACATCGTTCTAGAGGAATCAACATCCTCGTTACCCACAAAAGGTCATCACCGATCGTTATTCGAAAACCTTTTACATAAAGATTTTAGCAGAAGTTATCAAGAAGCCAGTAAGGATGGCAGCATTAACTAATTTTAAACTTTAACAAAGCTTTCATTTTAGTTCCCTCCCTCAATGTAACAAAACTTGTTGAAATCGGTTCGGTCCCTCACAAATGATACACTAAATGAACATAAAGCAAATGAATTCTGTTAGGATGCTAAGATGAAAATTCTAGAAATACAGCTAAAACATGGAGGATAGTCCACTGTATCAACGTTCAAATCTGGATTGGAATTGGTGTAGCCGTTCTTACAAAATGTGTGAGAATTTGTTTTAGTTGAAGTACCGTTTCCATAGAAACATGGAACCTTTCGCCAATTAGAATCTTCTTAAACCTTCTTCAGCACAACTACTAACATTTTCGAAAATTTTCAAATATCGGTCAATAAATTTCGGAGATGAAGAGTTCCAAAGAAACCCATGAGTGGTCCCTCGCTCAACTCTAGAGTGAGGATTTGGGGGAAACGCATTTGTTATTCTTTAGCGAAGAAAACATTGTAAAATAAACTTCAATATTTGGTCCTGTTTACAGCTTATTTCGTTTTACACATGCTAAATTGACATAATTCTCAAACATATTACGTTTTTGTAATTATTCCCTTTACTTCCCTGCAAAGACGTGAGTAACAATTTTTATTTAGTCTGTTAATTTTAATATTTTAATTGTGCTGCTTCCTGTTAAGAACCTTTTCCTATAACTGTATGTTTATTAACGATTATTTTTATTTTGCTATCTCGAAATCCAGCCGAAGGAAAGACTGTAGAAGGAATTGCCTTATTCAAGGTACTATCGCAGTATTTGCCTGGTTTGACTCTTGGAAACCCTAAGTCACTTTGGCCGTCACCGGGGTAGAACCCGGTTCCTTTTCATTACAAGATGAGCACTCTAAATACTGAAGACGTTTGTTGCGTAAAAGCAGGCGTACACTAATAAAACTAGAATGAACGGGGGGGAAAGCAAGGCAGAACGATGTCGTACAAAGCCTATATATACGGTGGTGTGATTTGCTTGACTCCGTTGTCAGTCGGAAAGGGCACCTCTGTTCTAACTTGCTTTCTTTCGTGTAGAAATTCCCTTAAACGAGCTTATGTGGTAAATTTCCTTGTCAGAGTAGACTCTATCTGAGGAAAACGTGTACAAAAACTGTTCGCAATATTTTGTAACTGAAGGTGAACGAAGGGTTTTAGCAGTAATCGTTGAAACACTAGATGCATTTAACATTCACGCTGAATAAAGCATTGTGAATTGTATTGCATTTAATGGTCTTTGGGCATCTTTGGCTCAGGCCGTAAAGCATGATGAACTACTGACATAGTTTGTACACAAACATAACGAAAGTATGTGGAAAAACATGTTGAATGGTGCAGAATAGTATGTAAGTGTTCAATCGTATACTGCAGTTTAAAATTTGGATTTCCTGCTACGACTTCTGCTAAGGAAATCCGGAATTCCGTTGGTACTAAGTTTTCACTTACTTGATGCCAGTTTTGTAAATTCTAAAGAAACCATGTTATCTCCTAATTCTCTATCCGCTGAGCAATGTTACCAGCACTGTTCTGAACAAATGAAAGATATCATTAAGAGACAGTGAGAAATATGAGAGTAAGATGAACAACCAAGGTTGTAGAGATATCCAAGAAGATACAAGAAAGAAAACTGCAGTGGTATGGACATGTAATCAGAAGAACAAATGACTATGTAGTCAGACGAGTGATGACAATTGAATTGGTGCGAAAGAGAGGTAGAGGGAGACCAAGGAGGAAATGGATGGATGAATTTATCGATGGATTGATGGATGGATGGGGTTAAGAAGGATCTCGGAGAGAAAGGTTTGTCAGAGGAAGTAGTTCAGAACAGAACTTTGTGCAGAAGACTCATCAGTAACGTCGACCTTACGTAGGTGGGTAAAGACGGAGAGAAAGAAGAAGTTCTCTATCGCGTACACTCTCTCATTATGACACTTTATTTTGGTTACAGCGGGCAATATTTATTTATTACCCCTATGAAATTCGTTTTGGTACGAAAAAGAAAGAGAACCACAACATTTACTTTCAATATAAGAAGACACAGATTTTACATTCTTCGTAATTGTTAAATTGTTATTTGAGGAAGGCATTGTACATATTTATCCTATACTTTTCCGTAATTTCTTATTTTTATGGTAGTGCTGTCAAATTAGGCATATTTGGCGTCTATCTAGACATTCAAAAAATGAAATGAACCTGTTGGAAAATGTACTAATACTTCTCCTTTATTCCGCGCCAAAGTCCAAAAAATCCAGTGTCGAGTTTAGATCAAGACGTCATCAATATGGTGGTCACGGGTAAACGCTGACTTTTACTTAAACTCTACGAATTAAGATGAACTTCGTTCTTGTATCAAATTGAAGATAATAATTGATCTCAGTAACTGAAGTTGATATCGTGTTTATATGCTATTGCCATATTTAAATATGGCGGCTGTTATTTGAAAAAGTAGTTTGCATTTTTCACTATATAATTTTAAAAGCAAATTATTATAAAACTCCCACAGATACCGAAAAATGCCCTAAAATAAATGCGATAGCGAGTTATCTAATATTTCAAATGAGATCAATATCATTGTTATATCTTAAATACTCAGGGAGCTAATCGGTTTTATGTAATGCAGGTTGTTGTACTTTAGGAACTTTAACTACCCAAAATTAAGCATCATGCTGGGATTTTTCGGTACGCATATTTCCTCAGATGATCAGAGTAAACACTTTAGTGTTGCGTTATGAATTGTAAAATGATACCAAAGAATCCGCCTTGGGTTTAGGTGTGATGATGTCATCAAACTGATGGCAGTCAGAATTGGTAATTAAATCTTT
>JAGDQP010071173.1:0-10666 GCA_022664845.1 Lepisma saccharinum | reverse complement strand
TACTTTTATCTATGCGCCTTTCGTGAGGATGTTTTGAAGATATTCATGAATTAGTTTTCTGGACTGGATTGACGATAATCTGAGGACACATTGTAACGTGTGCTGAACATATAAACATTACAGTAGAACTTGTCTCAGCGTTTGAAATTTTAGCATCGTAAACATTCGTTGTACCGTTGCTAACGAAACCAATATTTGGGAGCACAAAGGAGAAAATTAGATTCATCTTCATTATATATATATATATATATATATATATACGTTGGGGATCTACGATATGTCAAATATTCCTCTTCTTTAAGGAAATTTTCCTTGGGACTTCGTCCTGAACTAAAAGCACTAGCTCCTCTTACGCTTACTGGTATTATATTTGATCACTTTACATCGCGTTATTTGAAAGCTCATGACCAGGTAGGTTATACGTGAGTTGTTTGTTCTCTCAATAACATTCAGAAACTACTGAACGCTTGCCCGTAAACCTAATTCCCTTTTCTGCACACATTTCGTGACACATTTATCTATCCAGCTTGTATTTATGATCCTTCAGCATACAAAATTGTATGGGGTCACCTATTTGATTGGTCTTCATTTTAGTGACTTCTCACTATCAAAGAACTGTATAGTGCAACGGTGACGTTAATATGTTATGGATGAGGCTTCCAGATATATTGCTTAATTAACACATTCTGGAGCTGTTCTGCATATGATTAAGATATAGCGACATGTAAATTTCTCTAAGTATATAGGTTGCAGACAGTAAGCGATCCAATGCGGATTCTATCTGTATTTAAAATATAGTGTTAGTACTGTATTTCTTGACTGAATTGGTAGTGTAATATATATTATCGCCTGCATGGTCAACCCGCGTATAAAAGAGAGGGAATTCCTAACTATTGGGCCCACGCCAAGTGATTGGTATTTGTGCGAAACGGACATATCAGTGATTATAAAAGTGTAGTATTTTAAACTGATGTAGTGGTATTAAATGTTTTATCCCCCTTGTTGCTGACGAAAGACAAGCTTAGATAAATGCCATTATATAAAGAAATAACTTGACAAGGATAAAAGTATGCTTATTAGCTTATCTGGTTACATTTGCTGTTTAACTTTACAACTTACGAAAGACAGGTTGGAACTATCAACATCCTCACTACAAATAACTAAGACAAAGTGTCTTTTACAGAAGCCATTGGGAGAACAATAACCGAATTAGCTGAAATATCAGTGTAACATAATTATACTTAACTTAAACTTTAAAATAATATACAGGAAAATGAGTGATAGTAGCAGAAAAGAGTTTATACAGAGTTTCCAAATTCGTTTATTTTTTTATTTAAGGCATTTATTCATTAATACAATAAGTAAATAATTCAGCATTTTTTTCTAGAACAACGATTCGTAAATGCATGTTTAGGCATGTTTTTATAATTACAGTATTTTATTTATGTTACATATTTCTTGGAGCAATCACCGTCATTGCTGTTCCGTGGCACATACGTTTCCGACAGCAAAATGAAAATGAGACTAAGTACAAAACAATTTTTCTGTTCTGCAGATTACATTAGACATCGTTATAAAATTTTAATTACATAATATGTGGTAGGTTTACTTACCGGGTGCGTTTGTTTAGGATAGCAGAATAAATTTGTTCATTGCAACTCGAATAGCATTGACACTCTTCTTCATTAGTAAAATCATCTGTAATATAGTATTATATATAAGTAGAAACATGTAAGATTTTTATAGAATTTGTCAACAGTGAGATAAAAATACTGTAATCTTATTGTAATACTTAGAACTATGAGGTTATGCCTCTATGCTTTTTATAAGATATTCCCAAGTTTGAACTGAACGCGCAGTGTTCATTCGGGGATAGGAAAATAACGTGTTAATAAGTGCTTCGTCTTGTAAACGGCTGCTAACAATAGCTTGACGGAATGTAGGGGAGGGTCTTATTAATGTTGCTAGGGACTAGTTTTGATTTTCAAGTTACGTCGTTAGGTTGTCGCGTATTAGTACCTCGTGGCCCAAGTGGTAACGATGCTTACTTCGGATCGCCAATGGGTTAACACCTTGGTTCTAAATTTGCGGTTGACCGCCTCGATTGAGGTTTTAAAGGGTTCCCCTCAGGTTCACCAGACGAACGGTGGGTTTGTACTTTAAATATGACTTTGCCCTTTCCGTTCGTCATCTTCTACTCTACACTACTACTGCCTGAGCAAAAAGTGCTTAAAGTCTATAAACACATTAAATTTAATTGCAATGTTGGATAATAGTTTTTTATAAGACCAAAGTCAGACAGAAATCAGTTGGTTCCCTCATATAATTAATGATATACAAACATCTTAATTTCATATCGCAGCAACAGTATTCAGTGATGGAAGTCTGAGGTGGTATCAGTGACATTCTTCATAATTTACATTTAGACCACAGCAATAAAACGGAGAACGAATATGTGTAATACATTAAAACAATAGTGTGCTGATGCTTTAAAAACCCACCAACAGTTAATCATGAAGAAGTTTCTATTACAAGGTACATACCCAAAGTTGTGTACTCAGATTTAAATGAAATCTTGACAAATGACAGGCCCCAACGCCAAACGAAATAAGACGGCCTCTACCGTTGACAGTTGCTTCTAGAAGCAACTATGTGATAGAAAATGTATGTTATATATTTAGTGAAATGTAACGAGAAGTATCATTTCAGATACTTTCCCTGGAGATAAATCATAAACATAGTTCCTTTTTAATTACAATAACTTTATCAACCTCTGATATCTGTGCCTGTGATATCTGTTCGGAGTGAAACTGAGGTGACTAAAGGCGAAAAGAAATCAAAAATGAAATTCAAATGTTGATGTTGTTTCAGTTTAAGATCAGTTTGTTAGGCGACGCATCTTCTGACTTAACCTGTTTCTGATGCTAACTCTGTATTGTAATGCTTACCTTTTTTCTAGATAAAAAACTAAACCAATATCACACTTAGATCCATTGTTTTCTTTTCACTCTGTCTGAATTTTAGATTTAGATTTTTCTACTATATTGGAAGTAGCTCCTGATTTTTCTTCTTGTTAGAAATATTTAATATCTTTTAAAAACTATCTTTCGTGGAATAGATACAGTACTTTTCAACAACGAATAGTTTTTGAAAATATAACCTCATAGAGATTTCCCGTTGGTCTATTCGTTGTCGCTGTATGGAAGAGAATATGTTCAAGTTACCATGAACTCATGTTGCATAGTCCTTGTTACTTTTCTGAGGAAAAAAAATGAATGTTTTCAATTCGAGGAAAGAATTAGATTGAGAATAGCACAAAGCTTTCTTTTCGAAGCCAATATTTTGTTTATCTTCGCATCTCCTTCCTCGTATTACCAGGCATCACGAAGTTCCTAATTACGTCATTTCAATTATTAATTCAATTAGTTTTACAAGGATCGTTTTCCAATTATTTTTCCTATTTCAAGTAGTCTTTTGTTCTAGATGTTATTCCAGATGATAAAAAAGTTATACATCTGTTGACTTTTATATAATATTATTACACGAAAGAAAATAAGAAATAAGATTATGCAGCTGTCAATTCAACTTCTATCTCCGAAACTATCTGAATAAACCTGCACAGAATACTAGTCATTTTTCAATATGATTGTTAACGTAACTAATCTACTATTTTAGGGCACGGAACAAAATAATAATAATAATAATAAACTTAATATCATGATGGTGATGAAAAAGAAGAGCTAGTATCAACACGTTCGTAAAATCTTAGAACTTGATATTAGAAAAACAATCATTAAATAAATTTGGAACTATCCAAGTGTTTAGACTCAATTGAGTAAGATGTGTGTTAATTTACGTTAATTTAAAGGATATATCAGTAATGCTTAAAGTATTAAGTAATCATTTATGTATTGCATACTATTTTGGTGATATTAATTTAACATTGGTTAACCCTGACGTGTACATACTACGTCTGAGATACGTGTTTTTTAAACATATGTAGACGAAATCCATTAAGGGAAGAAATGAATTCCCCTAAGTGTATTCCTCAAGCAGATATTATGCTGTGAAAGTGCACATGGGACGTACAACACCGTTTCCTGGAGGCAATCAATTCACGTCATTTCAAGATGAACTACGCCTGGGAAGCGTGTAGTGAATTACATGTATTTCTTCTACGCTCCTCAAACGTAAGATGTATTTAACTCCCTCTTTTCTACGTTTCCCAGGCGAATTATATTTATAACATGTTTACTTCTCAATCAAATGGAAAATGAATTGTCATTGTTTGGAGTTAGAAGATGGCTTTTGATTCATAATGACCTGTATCACAACAGAAAAAAAATATCAGTATTCCAACATAATTGATACAGAAAAACTATTACTTATTTTTCACTGCTTATTTTCTCAAGATCATATGTTCTAGAATAGCTCACTATAAAAATAAAAATATCGTCAGAACAAAATGTATACACAAATTAATGCATTTTATACAGATATTTCCCATGATATATCAAGAGGGTGTATCATTTGCCTGGGCTTTGTTAGTTTATTCGACTGCGTCTAAACTCCAAAGTATTTAGTTTTGTAAAATTAAGTAAACATATTCAGGCCAGGATAGAGTGGGAAAAGTGAGTTATAATTAACGTCCTACAGAAGCTGTTGAGCTTCAAAGGTACAGTTTTTTTGGTAAAGTGGGTTTCAAACCACTCCGTTAAGCATACATACGTTGAAAATAAGTGGATTAAACGTTAGTAACGAAAAATAATTTTAATGTTGGTCTAAAGGTTTGCCTGTTCAATGGTTTATTCGACTTTGAATAATGCTTGAGAAGATGCAAGTTGAAATTAAGAAGTGGACGATGAAGGAGGGAGTCCAGTTGACTAAAACAGAGCATGTCTGCTATCAATTGGTTTACATATTTAGCTGCATTTTTTAGTTGTTTTCATCAAGATACACTAATTTTCCAACTGTAAGTTATCGAACCGCTTGTTGTGGAATTACTAGCTGAAACGTGCCGCAGTCGTCATTTATAGCTTGACACGCTGCCTAATCACCCACGAAGTCGCTTTGAGAGTCTCTACTCTTTTACTATTCCTTTTATGTTATGATGGCGTTATATGTAGTAAAATGCAGTCTTGAACGCAATCGCCACAAATCGAGATGCGTTGTTTCATCATCATGTTAGAATAAGAATGCTTTCCTTGTTTCTTTGTGATGTGCATTTTCCTTCTTTAACGCTTTTACCATCGTTACACTATTAAATTCGTATCTCCCGATAAGTCGCCTTAGAAAAGCTCATATAAAGCGAAATATATGTCTTAGTTGAAAAGGAAAGTTGAAAAAGTTTCATTTCAACCACTAATTAACAAAATTAAATGCTCCTTAAATTTTGTTTCAAACTCAATCTATTTTCAATATACAAATGAAAACATGAAAAACGTTACTAACTGTACTATATTAGCTTTTAAGCACAATTTTCAAGCAATTAACTTCGGAAGATAATGTAGAGCAGAGTTCAATATAATAGTTAAAATAACTTCATAATAACGTCCTATCAAAGAAATCAAATTGTTATTGGATCATAGAAGAATAAAATTCTACGTGTTTTCAACATGCGAAAGAGAACACAGAGTAATATTTAATGGTATTTAATTAGATTTTAATTTCTAATTTTATTTCATTAAATTAGTAAGAATCCCATGAAACGAAATTTATACCGTATTTTAAAAATAACAGTTGAATCCATGTTGAATTATTAACATCTTATCAATAATATCTAGTATTGTTTAAATTCAATTTAAAACTAAACGCACTTTTTTTCAACCGATAACGGTTTTCACCGAAATAAACAAAAAATCAACTTTCAAACCACTTTGTATGCTAGTGTGGATGGACCCAGCGGTAATTGAACCAGTGACCAAGCTCACAGAAAGAAAATTCTCTAACCTTTACGTCACGAGGAGGTTACGATATAGTAGGGGAGAGGACGTTGGAAAGTAGTAGTTTGTAGGTACATCATCGGCATTTACTTAATGTGACAAAAACATATCTGGGAAAGCTTTAATCAGGATGCGCCCGCTAGGATCGTTCACAGGACCTTCTGATTACGAAACCATTACTATACCGACAGAACAACGACTATTTATGTTAGTGTGAGTGTATCTCAAATATTATTAATAACTTAAAGAAAATATTGCCCCCTTATTTTTAATTGTGTTCCTGACAAGAACGATTTTTCGTTTTATAATAGTCAAACATACTACACATGCAATATATGATGCAATAAACATTAATAAAACTAATAGATTTGTTATTGAATAAGATAAATAACAGTAATGTGTTAGAGATGCACTCCATAACTACAAAAAATTACTAAATTGAATTATTTTATAAATTTTAGTAATTTTATAGTTTGTATACAAGGAACATGTCAAAGAGATATGTGTTCTAAAGAAAGCAATATATTTCAACGTATACATATCAAAGTTAACTAATATATAAGGTATTTTACCTTCAATACGAGCGATACATGATACACCTTTTACATCACAGAAGGGGTACTTTCCTGTAAAACAAAAACGTAAATCATTATTATAAGTTATTTTCAACAGACAAGTCAACTGTACATTATTATACCTAATCGTTAAGGTACATAAATATTATTCCAGTAGTCACTAAATATAGTTTTAATGCAAAGTTTTCCTACACGATACTAATTTTTCTCATGGTTCTCACATAGTAAAGGTGTTGGCTCCTGTCCTGTGTGCACTCCGATGTGCCCTAAATTAAAATGCAGGGCTTTATTAAATATCCATAGCAAAGTCCAAATCTTTTAGTCACTTGATCTGGTTCATGATCGTTAGACCTCCATCTTGGATCGACTATTTTTCAAGCGTTCGTAGCTAAGCCATTTCTTTGCCGATTCTGATTATCCTTTTTTATTGGAAAGATAAGCTAAAAACTAGAACTAGTTATTGCAATGGTTTTAAAATTCCCAATAACTATCCGAGAAACATCGAAAAATACGTAATTGTATAACGATCTCTGTACTTATTTCTGAAATTCTCTAAAAAACAATAACAACTGAAGTATTTTACAAAAAGAGAAAAAATGCTGAATTTCATAAGCTTCGATTCGGTGTGCAAATCATTGTAGATCTTTTCTAAAAAGTACCTAAAAAGAAAAAAACTTGAAGGCATGTTTTGGTACCACAAATGTCCAGAAGTTTCTGACATGTGTCTATCTCCCTCACATTTAGCACTTTCCTTCCTTCTATTTTGATGAGTCAGTAAGGATTTCTCCAATTTTTAAGATCTTGTTTCCTTTATCTTCTGGATCTTGCAAATCTTTTAAGACTACCATGTTTATTAAGATAAAACACAATATAAATTCGCTCATTTCTACACATGTTTGACAAATCATTTTCCATATAACTTCTAGTGTCATGGGTTTGATTCGAATCTTCCTCGCGAAAACCATGAAGTTAGCAACATTAACTTTAAGGTTCGATTGGAATAATGTAAATTTTCTCCTAATAATACAGACTCAAGACTTTGCAACAATTCAATCAGTCATTGTTAAAAATGGATTTGTCCTATTAAAATACATAGCATATACATCCTATTTTAACAATGAACGATTGGATAGTCCATTTTCTGTCAGGTAAAATTCCCTCACTAAGGAACGGAAAGTGACGTTGATGTCAGTTCATAGGTCAGAAGATGCAAGATTCAATGCGGTCAGCAGCAACTCTTCCAGAAATCAAGAAGCTTTATGGAGTATCATATCAGATAAGTTATATAAAATATATATTTTATACATTAAGAATTAGTTAGTTTTGTCTAAAAACTGTGGCCGATTATTGACAGCTAATTCAAGAACATACAACTGTTTGCACTGTTACTTTGATTTTGTACTTTTTAATGGATAATATTCGATATTGAATTTATGAGATGGGAAATGCTCTTTTGTAAATACGTAGTAATTGTAATTTTGTAGTTTGTAGTACACATGTTTTTTTCTGCTCGAGATACGAAATCCTGACACTATGAAAATATGTAAAGCAGTCTAATAACATAAGAATAGAAGTGTCTAAATGCAATGTATACTAGATATCGAATTATATTGTGTTTACTAGTAATGTCACAAGGAAACCCACATACTTGTGAATGACAATACATATCAGATATATTCAAAACGATAAAGTATTTTTAATATTCAGAAAGCTTATGTCTCGTATGATAAAAGCAAGTGTACGTTGAATATTGATTCCGTAATTTGAATGTTGGAAGTACACATAGTTATACTACATATATGTATGTATGATAATATTTTAAATAAAATAGAATAATTAACAATATCCTCTACATCGTGTTATATCAATAATCCAAAGACCCTTTGCAGCTTCTTTTTAAACATTAATCTCAGTGTTTTTGACAGCTTTTAATGTTTGGGGGATTTTTTTTGGAAAAAGCATTATTGATTTATATTTTCATCAAAATTCTCTCACAAGAGTTGAATGACCTTACTCGCCAATTTAGGTACAATTCAGTTGGAAGTGACTGCCCTTTACTTCAATCTCCTTTTTCGTATTAATATTTTTCAAATACTTCCACTGCTAGCAGAAGAATCAAAAGGATTTATTATTTATCCAAGAAACCTTAACATATTCCGCACAATAACCAGTTGTAGCTTTTAAAAATTAATGATGGAGAGAGTATTCATGGTCGTAAATTAGTCCCCATATATCTTTAATATATGGATAAAGCTATAACTTTTCAGGTTTATTAAGTCATGCAGCAGAGCTTCATTCCTCCTCGTGAATCCAATGACACCTCTTTGCTCTTTTGCTGGCTTTAAGAGCTTGGTCGGGGGGTACAGTAGTTTCTTATCGTATTTTTAATAGTAAATCACCGCTCCTTATGTCTTAATAAACGCTATGACGAAGATTTGACAATTTCAAAGAACCTTCCAAGAAAACGTGAGACTACCGCGAGTAGTTAGTTTTGCTGAAGGTAACAACATATATGAATAGCTCGCATTACAACACTGATGTACAAATTCGAATTTGTTTCTCTCTATGTGCTCTTGTTAAATCTCTCAGTATTGAAAAAACAGTAACATCTAACTGGTACCAAAATTTGTCGGTTAGAAATTTGTGACTGATGCAGATGCATTTCCCGGGAAAGTATTCTTCATAAAGTTATTGAACTCTCCATCAGTTACTTCCAAGTTCTTTTCACATCTGAAGTACTCTGTCAGAAGCAAACATTGCAAAGTTTCTGCACATATTGACAATCCGTGTATGTCCCTCTGCAAAATGAAAATCTCCAGTGCCTACAAATATATTTGAATATTCATCTGGCTTAAAATATATTGTCTCTTGTTAACCTTTAAATTCCGTTAGTCCCCCCACACCAAAACTGTATTCACTTTTAGTTTTATTGGTAGTAATGATTCTTGAAAGTTTTCCTACAACTGTATATTGAACGGAATGTCCGTAGCAGAAAACGAAAGTAAATGCAATGGCCGTACGAGGGAATTTGTCATGCCATAAGATAGTGTTTAAAGAGATCCAAGGTTGAATTTTAGTTTCAAATTTACCTTCTTGGATTACCCGATAGCGACGATACATAGTCCCTATTATGCCTTCTTGATGTGTTGGTAAAACTGAAGATACAGGGTCTGGTTTTTATTGTATGAAACATTATTTGGAAGTTTCACCTGTGCACTTGGGTTTAGAATTTTTATCTCTTAACAAGGCAGCAGACAATACAAAGAGCGATGACTTCAGAGTTCTACTTTGGAAATTGATTAAGGCCTTTTCATGTTATTGTTATCATCAGTGTTGTCTTCGATTCTATCACAATGTCATGACTGCCCCAAATCCCAGAAAAAAGTATTCTCTTGATAGTCAAAGTTAACCATTGCTGCTTCAGTTTCATTCTAGTTATATAACCCATTATACTCACATAAAAACGTATTGCACACCAACTTAAAGTTATGGAATTTTCCATCTTTTTCTCTCTTTGTAAAACACCAAATATGTTTACGTTTTTGAGAGAATTGCATAAATAAGTGAAGAGATTGTTATAAAATTTCGATTTTTCCGATTTTCCTCAAAAATGGCTTTGAATTAAAAAAAAACATGGTAAATGCTAAAATTATAGTTCATAAATTCATGTTTCCAATATATGGAGAATCATAGAAATCGGTTAATAAATGACTGAGTTACACACTCTTAAAGAAATTGTCGATTCTACATATTGGATCCAATATGGCGGCCAAATGACCACGAACCAGATCACGTGATCAAAATATATTGACTGTGCTATGGATATGTAATAACGCCCTGCATTAAAATTGAAGGCACAAAAAAAATACACAGAAGACGAGAGCCAGCTTCTAGACTAACAAGGATTTGGAGCGAAAGAAGACTGTCTCTGCAGTAGATCACATTCTTAAATTAGATTAAATTTAATATAAAACGATATAAAAAATGTTTACCTGTTACCAATCCTCCTCAAACAATTGCTTATTGCAAAAGGAGACTCCTATTCTTCAGAACATGTAAATTAATTCAGCATACAAGCGTTTCCCGAAGTGATATTTTAAAATGCAGCATGAAACCATACAAGCTAACATTGTTAAGAATAAAATTTCG
>JAGDQP010071172.1:0-10666 GCA_022664845.1 Lepisma saccharinum | reverse complement strand
ATATTTTGCTCGGCTTTGGATAATCCTGATGATAATCTAAGAGAATATCATAGGTTTTAAAAATTGGAAGCGTATACTGTGATAACCTGAGCGGATAAATTATTAACAAATGCTCCAGTTAACACTTGTACCAGTTATTAGTCTGTATCTACTATTTGTCAGTAGTGCCTCAATACAGAAAACTCTTTTAAGGGCCGTAGTAGGAGAGAAATATTTTAATATTTAAATTTGGGAGAGTACAAGTAGTAATACTAATATCCTTCTAACTCGCCCAAGCCTATAATTGGATATCACCAATGTAGATTTAGAAGAAATAGATCCACATTGGGCCAGATTTTCGCCTTGACACAAATCTTAGACACGAAATTGGAATACAATGGAACTATTCACCAGTTATTCATTGATTTTAAGAAAGCATAATGACTCTATCAAAATGGAAAACTATAAAATATGCTGCTATAATTAATTAGAATTACGAATTACGAAAAATTCAACTAGTGAGGATGTGTCTCAGCGACCACATTAGCAGAGTACGGATAGGTAATCATATTTCAGATAGTTTCGAGATTCGCAATGGATTGAATCAAAGCGCTGCCTTTGTCACCATTACTGTTGAACTTTACATTAGAATACGCGATCCGGAAATTAAAAGAAAACAACAAGGGATCAATAATGAATGGTATGAATTAACTCTTCGTATACGCGGATGATGTACAATTAATAGAGAATGATATGGATGTACTACAAAGTAATACCGATGATTTAGTAGAAGCATGCGATGAGATAGATCTACAGAGAACATAGAGAAAACAAAATAACTGATAATAAGCCGAAATACTGAGAATAAAGCAAATAAATACATAACAATTAAGAATGAGAACATAAAGATAGTAAACAAATGTTAATACTTGTGAGCAAACGTTACAAGCAAAAACGAGATAACAGAAGAAATAAAATGTCGCGTAGCATCGGGCAACGAATGCTTCTACTCAGTCTAGAAACTCCTAGCCTCGCGATTAATATCAAGACAGTTGAAATTAAAAATATATATAATGGCTAGGCCTCTCGTCCACTGGATGCAGAAACCTGCGAATTGCGTAACGGACGAACGATCCAAACAACTATGTGTCAGTTGGATATCGTCAATTGGCAGCGGAATGTTCGTGCGTTTCCGTGCATATAGTTGCGACCTGCGAATGCGTTCAATTCTGTTTGGATTTATTCGTACAAACAGTAATTGTTTTTGCTTTGCAACAAGGGCAAAACGAATTGTTGCTGGAAGCTGAAAAACATGAACGCATCGGATGATTTATTAATATTGAATAGCATTATTTTACTAACAATTCGATCATTTATTAAAGTTTTTAAGATTGTATGAAAGTTGTTAAGAATGTATCGCGTTTCATGTCGAAGTAGCCGAAATACTGTTTGCCATCTTTTAAATTATTCCACAAATGAGAAAATTCACTAAACTGTTTTCTTTTAACAAAATTTCATTCACAAACTTTAACAGTTTTCTTTGGTGCCTTCCATGAGAGGTGTCTCCAAGGCATAGAGATTACAAATGTTATCTGTGATGGTATGTTTTCCGAACTACTGTTTCGGTGGAATACTCTGGCAATGCACGAGGAGAATTCACACTATTACGGACGTATAAATTTCGTGCGTATTCGTCCAATCACGTAATTCGCATGTTTCTGCATCCAGTGGACGAGAGGCCTTATTCTGCCGGTAATACTTCACGGTTGCGAAAGTTAGAGTAGGACCCTAGCAGATGAACATAAATTACGAGTGTTTGAAAATAAGATCTTGAGAAAGATATATGGACAAAAACGGGACAGGGTGACTGGGGAATGGAGGAGACTGCATAATGAAGAACTTCACGGAATTTACAACTCGTCCGAAGATAGAATAATGAAATCGCGACGACTAAGGTGGGTAGGCCATGTAATTCGGATGGGGGAGAAACGAAGATTATATTAAATCGTGGTTGATACACCAGCGGGAAAGAAACCGTTAGGAAGACCAAGATGACGTTGGGAGGATAATATTAGAAGGGACTTTCTAGAAGTAGGTGTTTGTGATGAAAACTGGCTTGATCTTGCTCAGGATAGAATCCTATGGAGAACGTTTCTTACGGCGGCGATAAACTTGCGAGTTCCGTAAGTTATAGAGTAAGAAATAAAGTAATAAACATTAGTGAACAGGGACATTTATAGAACTAACGTCATTCATTAACTTATGTAGGTTGTTAGAATTAGAGAATAGCCAAAATTGAAAATCTTTTTCCGAACTTGACAACGCCATGCTGCCATCTTGGAATGCAAAGATAAAATTTAGAAAAATGCTATTTACATATAACACCGATATGCTAATTTGGTTAAATGCCGTATATACTATTAAATTTAAATTTACTTTGCATTGCCATTTTTAGTAATTTTCACTTCGACCGGTTACGGTTATGAATGCGATGCTAGTTAAAATTCACATCCATGCCCCACCCAGAATTCTAACCCCGGACCTTTGAGCCGCTGGCTTAGCGTCCCAACTCATAAGGCTACCATGTCGGCAAATATATACTATTAATTAAAAAGCACGCAAAGGAGTCTAACCTCGAATTTACATGCTGATCACTTTCATATTAAGTCTTTTCCAGACTAAATTTTGGCTGGCAGCCTGGATGCCAGCTGGCAGACTTTAAATTTTGGCTACCAAGATGGCAGCCTGGCCACGTAACATTCGGATTCAGGTTTTACAATGTTGGATTTCCCCTAATTTGGAGATCCTTGGATGAGTCAATGACCTCACGTGCAACGTAACATATGTAGTTCTATAAACGTTGGTGAGTAGGTACGGAATTGACTAGCGTCGAAACGTAGAAAGTCCTATTTCGGAAAGTCTGAAAAACACGATGTAATCACGTGTGCAATAAAAATAAAATACCGTACCTGACTTACCTAACCTCCACGTACCGTTAGTCACTAATTTTATTAAATTTAATAATGCGTGTATATATTTGAAAAAGAGAAAATGTGTTTTTCTTTTTAAAAAAAGCAAGCCAAGATTAGATCCTGGGTCTCCGGATTAGCTTTCCGACATGCTACGAAGACGCCAAATTAGCAATTGTAAATCAGCCGCTTGTCAGTTTTATTTACGGTACCCACGACCTACCGTATGCCACACCAACACTCTATCACTGAGCTACGATGGCTCGGTACATCCAAATCACAGTTTCCCACGGAAACTGTGTAGGCTTTCAAATCGCAACTAAATGCTTATATTTCAATACGTGGAACTGCAGAGCAGGAAAATGTATGAAAAGTGTAAACCAATTTTACATGTATTCTTAAATGACAAACACAGATAATGCCAATTTATTATTATTGGAGGAAGTTTTCCAAACTGATACATCATAAAAAAAACTTGTTAATGTGTCAATTGTTGGAAACAGAATTAATATAATTAGGTTATAATGAGCTTCCCATACGCTATATGGATCCAACATATTAAAATACCTTTTGCTGTGATATGGCAAATAAGTATAGTGAATGAATGGAGTTAAATCAGTGAACCAGGGAAGATTTTGAATAATGGATACTAAGTATTCGTTATTCAATTTCTGCACTTACAAAAATATTTCAAGAACCTTTGTGAGTAATCATTTGTGTACTCTATATTAATAGATAGGATGTCTCTTATTAGTTTGATGGAATAGGAAAGTCTTTCTTAAACTCTGGGTTCAGAATCTAAACACTTTTTCTTAATATTTGCCACATATTTACCATCATTTAAAAACAAAGTAATGAAAATAATGGATGTAGCATTAAAGAAATAAGATGTCAATAGTTTAATAAACATGTGTAAAATATTTTATATTTATTATGTTATTTCCTCATTTCAATTTTAGGCAAATATAAATCCTGTGACATTAAAGGGATGGCATGCATCGCCAAAGGAATGGGTAAGAATTGCTTGTTTTGTAATTGCTTGTTTTAAGTGCTCGAGGTTGACCAAAATACACATTGTTATGTTTCAGGACAGTTTTACTGTTTATGTGCTGTTTGCTACAACTTCCCAGCAATGGCGTAACATTAGGGATTGCAAGACTTGCACGGCAGGCGAGCCCGAGGCTTTAGGGGTCCCGCTTCTGTCCTCATCGAGATAGCCTTTACATAGCCTTGAAGGGCCTTCTCAGTGAACATGCAATAATTAAATGCTCCTTGCGCTACCTGGTTTCATACAATCATTAGATTAATAATGCGATCGACCACTCACCCGCAGGGTCATATTCATTGATGGACACAGTGGGCAATTGGCAGGGGGCTCCAACTCGCATGAGCCTAGGGGAGGGGGAAGCATACTAACCTTAATACTTGTTGCAATCATTGTATTTTCAAATATCTTAATCTTATCTTTCCCTATAAACAATCATGCGGAAGTTTATTGATGTTCGTTTATCTTAACATAAAACTTATTACTTGATCATTACTAAAAGGTAATTACAAATATTGTAGTAAAATAATGTTCCACAACATAATTAATAATGAGATATACCTTAAATGTGCTAAACATAATTTATATCTAAATATGTTTCACATATATAGCGATACTATACGATTAATTAAACTAGAAACAATTTTTGTGGTTCTTGTAGGATCCCTTTCCAAAGGAGATGATTGTGAATGTCAACCTGGATGTGACGAAGAGAATTTTGATACACGTTTACTATACTTCGGAGAGTAAGATTTTGAAAATACTTTTTACTACACCTTTGAACACACCCATAGTATTTATTTTCACTCTATTCAATCTTGTTAAGTATATGTTATTATCATTTCCACATTATCACACACGCTCCTTAAACTTCCCACCTCCCCCTGGCACAAAAGTTTACACAGTGACATGTTTCCATTGAGTGTATATTCGAAAGACAAATTATTTCGTTCCTAGACACAAAATTGTTGGTTACGAAAGTTAGTTTGTGATCAGACACTCTACATGAAAGCAACATGGCTAATATAAATATACCTATATCATATCGAATTTCATTGTAGATAGTGCTTCTCAAAAGTCCTTGAACGCCTAAATATTTCGGTTACAATGTTGTTCTTTGGAAATTTGAAAGACAAAATTTGCAGTAAATCAACAGAGCTATCGGACAGCGGGCAATCAATACGTGTCAGATCCTGTGTGGAAGTTCCGTCAAGGATGCATCCTCATATGGGAGTTAAATGATGAGACCACATGTATTCGTTAGTGCATCTTTAGTATGCATTAGTGAACTTGACACTAACGTTAGTGCTCCAATGGCAACAAAAATAGGAAAGAAAAACTCTGGAGGGGGACAACTTGACGTCAAGTTTGCCCACCATACACTTTCGTAAAGCTTTCGCCGGTTAAAGCATGTTGCTTTGTTAGTGCGTCGTTAGTGCAAGCTTCCCAACGTTAGTCTCGAGTGCAACTAGAGAGAGAAGTAAAAAGCTGCGTAAGCAGTCAACTTGGCGTGAAATTGGCCATTTCCATAGTCCTCTGTAAGACTTTCGCGAATAAATGTTCCTTAGTGCATTCTTAGTGCTCCTTAGTGCAAATGACACCAACATTAGTGGTCCATTCTTAAGCGAGAATTTGGAAAAATATATGAGTGGGACCATCTTGACGTCAATTTGGCCTCACCCATGCAAAAAAAATGTACTAAATAGCTAGTGTACAGTTAGTGCACCGTTACTGCATATGACACTATCGTTGGTGCTCCAATGAGAACAAAGAGAGAATACAAAAATTGTGGTGGTGGCCAACCTGACGTCAATTCGGCCCCCCATAACTATCCGCAAAGCTTTAATCAGTTAAGCCATGTTTGTTCGTTAGTGCATATTGGTGCTAACTATCCAACGTTAGTGCTCTAATATGATCCGAGAGAGAAGTAAAGAATTGTATAGGCAGTCAAATTGACGTCAAACTTACCACCCCCAAATTCCCCGTAAGACTCTCCAAAATAAATCCATATGTGCTCGTCAGTACATCCTTAGTGCACCTTAGTGCACATCATCCTAACATTAGTGCTTCATTCTTAAACGAGAATTAGGAAAAAATTGTAGGTGAGACAAACTTGATGTCAATTTGGTCTCAGCCAGAAAGAAATTTTAGACCCACGCGGGCCTAAATCTACGAGAAAGCTAGTGCATAGTTAGTGCAACGTTAGTGCACGTTAGTATACATGACACTAACATTAATGCTCCAATGTGAACAAAGAGAGAACATATAAACTGTAGGGTGGCCTACCTGACGTCAAGTTGACCCACCCAATAAACTTCCGTAAAGCTTCCCAGGTTAAACGACGTCGGCTCGTTACTGCATCATTAGTGTACGTTAGTGCCAGAAATCCAACGTTACTGCTCTAATAGGAAAAGCGAAGGAGAAAATGTGGAGATCACCTTTTTGACGTCAAGTCGAGCTTAAATTACTTCCGTAAAGCTCTCTCCGGTTAAACCATATATGTTCAATAGTACATAGTTAGTGTTCGTCACTGCACATGACATTAAAATTAGTGCTCCATCCTTAGCGAATAATTATGAAAATATATATATTGGTGGGACCAATTTGACATAAAATTTGCCTCCCCCAGAAAGAAATTTTAGACCCATGTGGAGCTAAATAAACGAGATTGCTAGGGAAATGTTAGTGCACTTTAGTGCACACGACACTAACATTAATGCTCCAATGAAAACAAAGAGGGAAGACAAAAATCTATGGGGTGGCCAGTTGGCCCTCCCACAAGCTTTCGTAAAGCTCTCGCGGGTTAAACCATCGCCAGCGCACATCAGAGCTAGCGAACCAACGTAAGTGCTCTAATAGGAACAGAGAAAGAGGGGGAAAATTATGGTGGCCAACTTGACGCCAAATTGTCTTCCCCATAACCTTATCTAAGGCTTTCGTCAGTTAAACCATATGTATTCGTTAGTACATCGGTAAAGAACGTTAGTGCTAACTACCCAACGTTAGTACATATCACACTAACATTAGTTCTCCATTCTTAAGGGAGTTAAGGGAAAATTCGTGGTGGGACATACTTGAGGTCAAGTTGGCCTCACCCCAAGAGAAATTTAAGATCTTACCCTGATCTAATATATGAAATCTATAGTGTATCATTAGCGCACGTTAGTGTTCCAATCTTAAGCACGATATAGGGAATAAATTTTGGCTGAGGCCCACAAAGATATCGGAGATATATATATGAATCAAACGTTAGTGTTCCATTTTTAAGCGAGATATACAGATAATCTGTTGATGCACAAATATATTTTAGATCTATACGGACCCCAACTCACGTTATGTTTAGAGAATTGTTAGTTCAGGTGGTACTAATGATAGTGGTCCAATTCTAAGCGAGATATAGAAATAAATTGTGTTTTGAGCAACTTTTGGTCAAGATAGCCTAGTTACAAAAGTATCTGAGACTTTAACACATTGGTTAGTAAGTGCATGTTAGTGCATTTGAATCTAGCGTTTATATCAATACTTGGGTGAAATACAGTGAAGAAATATGTGTGGAATATTACGTAATTACATATTTTAACCAACTTGACCCGGATCTATTGAATTATTGCGCATTGTAAGTGCGTATCACACTTGCGTTAGTGCTTCATTCTTAAGCCAGTTATAATGAATAAACTGTGAGTGTTAACTTGAGTTCACGTTACTTCCCACCCACAGAGATTTGAAACATGCGGATGCAAAATATTTGTTCGTAAGGGCGTCGTTAGTGCACGGTAGTCAACATTACACTAATGTTAGTGCTCGATCCTTCAGCGAACTATGAAGATAAATTTATCTATGATGTTTCAAAAATAAAAGTATTTTGTCGGCTTCACACTAAATAATATTGAGTTATTTCTTCATTAGTGCATGTTGATGCTTATGACATTATTGTTCGTCCATGATCGCTCCCACCTGGAGCACTAACGACGAAATGATTGTCCATGATTAGTGCAGCGTTAGTGTTTCTTATAGTACCAAAGTACCAACGTTAGTGCTTCATTGATGCAGGTGCTAGAAGCAAGAAAGTTTGGATGCCAACTTTACGCTAGCCCCACACTTCAAGAACTAACGATAAAATTAGTACTAATGCTTAATATATCATTACTGCTTCTGAGTGCACCACTTCCTAACGTTAGCGCCTAATTACATTAGTTGCTCATTCACGAGTTCATAACTTTAACTTGATATACTAACCACAGAGTTTGTGCCAATCATTAGTGCATCGTTAGTGTTTACACTGAAAGAATCTTTTCGTTAATGCTGCATTAGCCTAGATGCTATAAGCTAAAACTGCTAGAGAATCAAGGCCACAGTAGCCCCTCCACTTCAAGCACTAACGATTAATGTAGTGTCAATGGTTAGTGCATCGTTATTGCTTCTTAGTGCACCACTGTGTTACGTCAGTGCTTCGTTAGAGAAGGTACTAGTGCCAAACCAATAGTTAGAGCCAAGTTCACGTTAAACTTCATTCACGAATCTGTAAATTTAATTTGAAACACTCTCGTTAGTATCTCGTTAGTGCTTCCTGATACCAAAAACCCAACCTTACGATTTCGTTAGTTCAAGGACTACAAGTAAGAACGCTGGAGAGTTTTCTTCAGTGCATTCATATCAGACTTCTGAGGTGTATTCAGCCTCCAGTCAAATTGAGTACAAGTCCTACCTCTTGGCACCTTGGAAGGTAAAGACGGCGAACAAGAGACTAATCCCCCCCCACTTCTTACTTCGTAAGTCCCTTCAAGTTGGGTCTCATAGAATAAGAGGATGAGATCGCATGTATTGGAAAATCTATATATCAATGAGTACTTGTTTCAATAAAGAGTTCAAACGTGCTTCATTATTATTATTTAAAATTTTTCAATTTGAAAATAGGGATTTCTGCTAATAAAAATTAACCATCATGCAGCACACTTCTAATTTTGTAACGTACGTTGCACACTAGGGTCTGTTAAACCCTATTTTTTCTATTAATATTTATAATTTTCATTACGGGAAGAATTATGTTATTGACATAACTTCTAATAGTAATAAGTATCAACTGTAATGGAAACATACCTCATTTCTAATGATGTAACACACTGGACATAGAACTGAAGAAGGTGTATAATATAATGTTACATTATACATCGTTAGTGCTTGGTCTTGGGACTAGAATGGACTTTTCTTCTAGCGCCTACAGTAATGAAGCACTACTGTTTTGACACTAACAACCACTAAAGTTGTACTAACCATTGGCACTAATTTTATCCTTAGTGCGTCAACTTAAAGTACGCACTTGTGAATTAACTTGAACGTACATTAAATTTCCCCAAAAGTTTCGGCTTCAGCGCGTACTCCAATTAAGCACCAACGTAAGGAAGTGGTGAACTAAGAAACACTAATGATGCACTAACCATGGCACTATTTTTATTAGAATTTTAAATTAGAGGCTAACTTTAACTTAGCTGTATTTCACTTCTCTCATCTGCAGTTCGACACCAATGAGACACTAACATTTGAATTTTTGCACTAGGAAGCAGTAACGAAGAACTAATAATTGGTACTAAGTAGGTTGTTAGTGCATTAAGTTAAAGCTACAACTCGTGAATTAAATTAAAGGTGAACTTGCCCTCTGAACAATATTTGTTCCTTTGCGCATATTCTAATGAAATACTAACGTTAGGAAATAGTGAGTTGTGGTGGATAATCACACGCTAGGCCAATTTACCTTCCAAAGTATTAAGAAGTAGAACTTGTACTCAATTTGATTTGAGGATGAATGCATCTCAGAAAGTCTGACATGAAGGCACTGAGGAAAACTCTCCAGCGTTCTAACTTGTAGTACTTGAACTAACAAAACCGTAAGGTTGGGTTTTGGCAGCAGGAAGCACTAACGAGACACTAACGAGAGTGTTTCAAATTAAATTTACAGATTCGTGAATGATTTTAACGTGAACTTGGTCCTACCCATTTGTTTGGCAGTAGAACCTTCTCTAACAAAGCACTAACGTAAGGCAGTGGTTCACTAAGAAGCAATAACGGTGCAATAACCATTGACAGTGCATTAATCGTTAGTGCTTCAAGTGGAGGGGCTACTGTGGCCTTGATTCTCCAACAGTTTTCAGCTTCTAGCATCTAGACTAATGCCGCACTAACGAAAGATGCTTTCAGTGTAAACGCTAACGATGCACTAATGATTGGTACAAACTCTGTGGTTAGTATATCAAGTTAAATTTATGAACTCATGAATGAACTTGAACCTGAACACTAACGTTGGTATTTTGCACTAGGAAGCAATACCGCTGCATTAATCTTTGAAACCAATTTCGTCGTTAGTGCTCCTAGTGTGAGGGATCCGGACGAACATTATTGTAATCAAAGCATCAACGTGCACTAACAATGAAATAACAATCCAATATTATTGGGTGTGAAACCTACAAGATATGTTTATTGGTGAGGCCTCATTGACAATTTTATCTTCATATTTAGCTGAAGAATCGAGCACTAACGTTAGTGTAATGTGCACTACTGTGCACTAACGATGGCACTACCAACAAATATTTTGGGTTCGCGTGCTTCAAGTCTCTGTGGGTGAGGTTAACTTGAACTTAAACGCTAGTGCCATATGCGTGGGCATTGGTGTCTTTTAACT
>JAGDQP010071170.1:0-10666 GCA_022664845.1 Lepisma saccharinum | reverse complement strand
TTTAATATGGACTTTTTATCCTAAAATAAATACTAGCCTGCTACGATCTGTCGTTTGACTCGTTACAGAGCACTTTAGGATTTGGATCACAAAACATTAACTTGAGAGAAAATATCCAAACAGAGAAAAAACTAAAAAAAAAATCATAAAAAACATTTTAAAGACATACTTTTCTTTAAATATTCTTATAAAAAGTAAATAATAATTTTGTTTATGCAAGATTAAAAAGAAAAGTATGGGTGCACCAATTGAAGAACTTGTAAAGTGTCTGTATGAGAGAGAGAGAGACCCTTGCTTTTCTTTTTAGTCAGGCATAAACAAAATTATTTTTAAATTTTAGTACGAACGGTTTAAAGAAATAGTCTTTAAAAAGTTTTTTTTTTTTTTTGTTTACTACTGTTTATGCCTTACTCTGTCTCTCGAGTACGGGTGGGTCTATTCTTGTAGTATAACATTTATGGGAGGAGGGATATATGTGTGTGTTTCATCTTCGTTGAGTAGCGCTGAGTGGAAAACACCGGAAACTTAAGTAATTAATAATTCAGTGAAAATCAATTTTCCATAAGACCCTGTAGTTCAGCCAGTCTGAAACCCTCTACCCCGAGGTTAGGGGGAAGCATATGATGCACTTGGTGAATATACTTCTTCTATCCCTTGTGCTTTTTCTTCTGATGGGATAAATGCACTGTCTCGCATGTATGTGTTATTTCAGTTGGCAAGAGTGGAGAATTGTGTACGAGAACAGCTCCTGGCTTCAAAACCCAGAACTGGTATGGAGGTAAATAGCAAAATAACGCATTGTTTCGGGTACAATGTATTAAAACAATGTATTATTTTAATAATGCATTTGTTTTATATAATTGAATACAAAAGTGCGAAAATGTTAATAAAACTACTGGTATTAAGTTGGCAGCACCAGGAACTCCCAAACCTTATGTATTTAGACAAGAATTTAATAAATTTGAGACCAAATCTTATGATTTTAACAAATTTTAATAGGAATTGGTTACGTGTATCTATCTCAAATGTATAACCTTTCACTATTGAGGCACCAAAATATTGCAAGGCATTCTCTCAAATGAAACATTATTTCAACAAACAGAGACGTAATACATAGGGTTGCCAACTCCGAAGTTCTTAAATACCGGACATTCCGGTTTATTCCAATTTGAAAACCGAACATGTAGCAACTAAGAATAATTACTGCCCTTATTTCATTATTACTGTATCTCAAACACAACTTGAGTAAAGCGACATAAGAAATTCAACAATCATTCAGTTTTGTATATAAAAAGTAACGGTAAAGGGATTGAATTGAATTCATGTATGTCCTTTAGGCATCTTTGGCTCAGGCCGGGATAGGCTTGGGGAGAGGATTGGGAATGTAGCGGCCAGGGCTATACCTAAGGTACCATCCGAGCATTTTCCTGGTGAAACTTAGGGAAATCTTGGAAAACCTCAGTCAGGATGGTTACCCATGGAGTTCGAACCCTTGTGTCTACCCAATGACAATCCGAAATCCGTGATGTTACTACCTAGACCACGAGGGCTAGGTGCAGTAAAGGAGACTTACGAAAAGTCATCCAGGGCAGGGTTTCGAATTTTAAAAAAATGTGAACAAATTAGATTTCCTCAGTCCCAACTAACTAAAGTGGTTTTTAAGTCATCTTAACTATTGGCAACAAAGTGCAAGGAAGCATAAGGTATTCAACCATAAATGTGGGACTCAAATTACCATAGGCAATCATGTAGTGTATACTAAAAAAACAGGTGAACAATTAAACATAAAGAAATAAATTTATATTAGCTTGAAATTACAATTTGCGTGATTAATAATTTGTGTTGTAATATGTCATGATCAGTCTATTCAGTATTTATTATGACTGCGTAAATTAAATTATAGCTAAAATTTGAAAAGATGATATACACGAGATAAATAGAATGCAGTTCTCAAAGTGAGAAAAAAAAGTAATTAGTGATGGGAATGGGGCGAGGGGAATGCAAGCTGATGTTTTCCGTCCAAAATAGAAATGTCAGCCATCCTTACAAAGTACAACAGCAAAGATATTACAGTATTACAGCAAGAATTGCACAACATCATTCAGAGGTAAGTAAATACAATATTATTCAGAACTGACAACCATTTATCATCAGACCCAGAATAAGCTAAAATCCCGCTTTTGGACTACTAATTTTAAAAATGTGAGTCTTTACTCAAAGAGTAAAACTTTATATTCAAACTTTAACCTAAATACTCTTTTTAAGGAGCACCTCTCAAAACCGGACATTAGGCGTCAAAACCGGACTGTTGGCAACCCTAGTAATACATGTTTCCTGAATAAAAGTTCTACCCACAGATTATATTTGAATAAATTTATGATAAATTACTGTTTTACATAAGGTGTTTATGTGGCACGAACTTACCTACACTCACGTTTCTACTACATAACTGAATTTCTCTACTTGAATACCAAATCTCGGAACTACAATCTGCTGTCTAATCCCGTCGTTGAGAAACCACGGAGTGCCCGAAAGGTTAGCACGCTCGGTTTTTGTATACGTGGTCACTGTTTCAATTGTCACTGTAGTCTCTTGAACGAATTGTACGAATCATAGTTTAACAGAAACTGTTGTTCCCGTCCTTAGACCCTTACCAGCACGTTTAGGACGTTAATAACTATTCAGTCAACCAAGAAACCTGAAAACGCTGACTCTTTTCCATATAATGCCGGTAAATTTCTTCGTCGCTAGCTATTGTCTGTGTGTTCTAACTACACGGGTCATACTTTAACTCACAATTCATAATTCATAATCTTTATTACATATCATGTACTTCTTTAATCACAGAATAAATCGCATATCATTGTCAAGATTCATGAAATTTAGTATTATTGAAATTTAAGTTGATGATTTCCTTATAGGTTTGTTCGAATGATCTCATGTTTATGTGTTAAAGTATTGCTTGTGTTTAAGTATGCGATAAGCAGAAGTCCATAAACGTGCGATAATTGAGTGGTAGAAAAGGTTAACTCCGACACACGGAAAATTACAAATAAATAAGATAATATAACATTAATTAAGAATCTATTTTGTCAGTAACATCACCAAAGCTTACGCCTGTTCCTATAAGGGAACCTCTTTACCATTATCACATGTAAACTAAACTGTTAATGTGTTTTAAAGATCAAATAAAAAATCTGAAGGTGTAAAGAATCTTCAGTTAAAATATTAAAATGTGATAGGTTTTAAGGATTAGCAATTAATTGAATCAAAACGGAGAGGTCTAAAGAACTTTTAATAATATTGATAAAACCAACAAATCGAAAGATTTAACGTGAACGTAAAATAAAACATCAGAAACCGTTGGTTATTCAGGTTATATTTCATTATGAAGTACACAATTTTCATGCTATCTATAAATGTATCTTACATTTGTCGGTTGTTGAACATTTAGTGAATAAAAGTTTAAATTTTGTCCCATATTGTAGAATATACATTTGTACTGAAAGTATCATCAGTATCGATCATTAATTTGTCACATTAGAAAAATATTCTCTGAGGTGTAAAATTATTCCCATTTATGTAAGATTATCCTCTCCTTTATTCATATTACTTAAAGTAGAAATACTGTATTATGAATTTTCTGAACAATACTGTTCTTTGAACAATCTCCTACTTGGTTGCATTCCAAATTCCTCATTTTCAAATTACTTGATATTGTTACAGTATCTGGTTGTGAAGCGCATATAAATTTATGCATGTCGTAGAAAATGAGACAAAAATTGACCTTGAAAGAATGAGTTTATTCACATTTTTTTAAAATATATATATATATATATATGTTTTCAGGAAAGCTCTAAAGAACTTCGAGGCATTAGTTAAACCGGGAGGTCTCTTGCTGATAGACCACAGAAATTATGATTACATTCTAAAAACTGGGAAAGCTCCTGAAAAAAACTTATACTACAACGTAAGTAACAGATATTTGAAAATTGAAATTTTTGTTGTACTGCTTATTATATTCAATGTATTGGATTATTCAGCATTATGTTTGCCATCATTAATGGTGACAGAAAATGGATCTTAGTAATAATAAGAACGTAAGAATGCACGTTCGCAATTTATAGCTTATAATTTTAGTTAAATCAATATTTTCACACACTTACATATTAAAATTCAGAGAACTCCTGTGTAGTGGTTGGGCTATCTCCATCCGTGAGAAAAGAATGGAGAATATGGAAGTCATTTTTTCGTCCAGCCACATAGCCTTTAAATCATTTCATTTTATACATATATATATATTAATGGCTGGTATAATATTGACAAGTTGAATAGAGCTTTCCGCAACATTCTAGAGATGCTGCACGACATTTTAATTTGTCTGAGGTGTCCACTCTATGTTACTGACGTCCCTCAAATGCTCTTCCAACTATAGTCCAATGGCACGTCGCATTGATCTGCTTGAATATTTCACTTCACTCTACACACCGCAGCAAAAATTGCGACTCTCAACCTACAATTAGTCCACCCAATTTACTTGTACTTAACTACTTATCGTGTAATTCTTTCATTCAAAAGATTCACTCTCTCTACTTCTCTTCTTACCTACCGTTTAGCAAGAGTGAACAAAGAACGTTCGCACAGAGCGTTTCTATATATGTACGAATTTATATAGATACAATAAAAAAAACGGAATGAAACAGTACAGAAAAACATAATGAAAAGGAAATTTAAACAAACATAAAGACATTCAGTGAATGGCTCTGTAAAATGAAATTTCAACATTCTTTTTAATCCATCATTATTTTTGTTGTACAAATTAAACCCAATATGCTTATTTCTACCCAGTTGACAAAATCTGATGATGGTCTTGGAGTAAGAGAACAAAATGCTTAATTAAGTTTTATTTTATCCACTTTGTTTCTTTCGCTAGGCCACCTCGCCTCACCTCCCTGAAAGCATTGCAAGCATATCCTAAAAAAGAGTTATCACCACATGGCCAAACTTCATTATGACTCTTTTCTCTGGTAATTTCTAATATAGGGAATTATGCTTACTATTGTATTTGTTTAGTGTACGTATAAAAATGTATTGGAATATGCAATTAAAAATTATTTCTGCGTTAATCGGGAAGAAAAAGAAGGAATTTGTATGTGCATTTTATTGTATATCTTTATTGCTCGCCTTATTGTTAGTGTAAACGTTGTATAAAGTTATTATGTGTTTGGATTATAGCTTGTGATTTTGTATGGTTATTATTTTCACTTTCTAATACCTTCTAGAGTAAACACATCAGTTTTGTAAAAACCTCTGTACTATATGTAAACGGAAAACCCAGTATGGTGATAAGGGACTACGAAGTATCAGTTTCCAATGGAATTGCAGAAGACGGAAGTACTGTGCCAGAGGAAGATAGCAGGTGGGTGGATAGAGTGTTTGGATACACAACAGTTTAACTAACACTAGCGTTCATTCTGTTGTGTTTGGAATGTCGCTGTGTGCAAAATGCAATGCTTCTTTCTGTGGTATTTGAAGAAAGGACATTTCCCAAGTTCCACGAAATTTGGTACATTCTGGGTCAGCAATACAATTCTTCGATAATAATTACTAGGGCTCTGATAGTTATGAAGCTTGCAAAATGTATATACAAATTTATATTTTATCGATTTATTGGTAAACTCATATTACATATGCGAATACGTATATGAATCGTTCATATAAACACGTTGCATATTTCAGAGCGAAAGCCACTACAACGAAACATCAAACAGTAGATTATGTGAAAAACGCGCTGAGCATACTTGAAGAGTCTTTGGCCGTGTCCAAAAGAGCAAGTATGCACTTCGAGTTTGCATACTCGAAGAGCGTACTTGTTAGTCCATACTTCCAGTCCGTATTTGGTTATGGGCTTTTGGTGTATACTTGACCAGAACGCCATTCGCGGATAAAATAAGAAAATATTTAGCCTGGATGTTCATGCAGGACTAAATTATTAATGTTTCTTTACTTTTCTTGACATTTCTTTACAAACAGTACTGATAATTATAAAAAATATTTGTTAAAGAAAAAATGTCATTATAGTGACAAAAAGTATTTATAGCATTCAATCGAATGAGCTTTATCGCCGTGTTTCATCGCCAAGTTTTACTGAACTTGGAATAAACATTATTCAACACAATAGAAATATATTGTGGATGTTAGTGATTTCAATGAGGAAACGACGCAAAATTCAGAAGGATTTCCCCTTATAAAAATATTACTGAAATTTTTTTATAAAAAGCCATTCCATTCAGAAAATTAACATTGGTTTGCATTAGCAAATAGTAATACTAATACATACAAGAGAATCGTATTGTTACGCACAGAATATGATGTCTTAATTTTTTATGTTTAGATTTCAACTTAAATTACTTTATACTACTGTTCTACTTTCGTCTATGCGTTTCCCCCCTCAATTTGCATATGCACTGAAATCACATTAAATGCTAATTTACATTTCTTTCTGCTACATCTTCTCCACCTAGAAAATCCTTTCAATAAATGTTAATCAGAAATACTTTCTTTTAACAACATTAAAAGGACTTGTTTCTTAATTCATTTTAAATTATGACTGTTGATACTTTCTTGTGATATGTCTACTTACAGCTAAAAATACTTTCAATATTCGTGTAAGACTTTGTTATTTTAGATTTAACTTAGAAACATGTCTTGATTATTTTAAATATTTCTATAATATATTCTTCTGATAATTTTACTTATATATATATATATATATATATATATATGATTGGTTATTTTGCATGTATTTGTCTGTTTTACCATATTTAGATCATGAGGAGGCGTAGCGGACCGGAATGCATTTATTATAAAACAGACAGTAAAAGCACTATTTGTACATATTTGACACACTTGGAGCTACTTACTTTTCCCTGAAGAAACAACATTGAATTGTAACTAAAAGACCTAACTACTTAATAACTATGGGACTTGCTGATATAAGACATTAAAATAAGAACTGACATTTTACTATTTTATTTGACTAACATGAACTACTTTCATAGCTAATAATCTTCCCATCTGTCGGTCGGAATTTAGAGTGATTTTGAGCAATATGTTTACCTGTATATTTGATAATCATGCCCTGACACATATTCGAAGAGCGTACTTGTTAGTGCATACTTCCAGTCCGTATTTGGTTATGGGCTTTTGGTGTATACTTGACCAGAACGCCATTCGCGGATAAAATAAGAAAATATTTAGCCTGGATGTTCATGCAGGACTAAATTATTAATGTTTCTTTACTTTTCTTTACAAACAGTACTGATAATTATAAAAAATATTTGTTAAAGAAAAAATGTCATTATAGTGACAAAAAATGTGTTCCTCTTAAAAATCATATTATTAATTAACGTTGCATTAACTCATCATGGGATATTCCAGACCATTGATGCTTTTCTGCATTTTCAGTCCTCACGGAAGGATGTTAAAGTTGAAAGTATTTGAAGTGGCATTATGCTAATAAATGACACTTTATATCAGTACTTGCTTCGTAAAATAGATGTTGCGTACATAATACACATTACCACACCATATTTTTACATATCGTATACATTACATTTGAATTCAGAAGTAAGCCTAGTTAGAATTTTGAACATTAATTGTAACTATTGCAAAGATCAAGCTGGTAAACAATAAGCTGCTTTCTATAAATTATTGTGAAAATTATAAATACCAACACTTGTGTTTAAATATTATGTTCGTGCAAAAATGAAATGGCTTTCTTCTGTGACTGCGGTATGAGAACATCCAATTTTACGTACAAGTTTAACTCAATTACTTTTCGGAACGTGGGTAAACAAATATATTTTATTTACAAAATTCTAGTACACTTTCCCGTGTCCTTGCACTCTAAGGGACTACTTGACAGTTTCATGTCATGAGCGGATCAGTTGTACACACTTTTAACAGTTTACGCCATTTGAATGAATGTTGAATTAATTTTCTTCAAGGGATAAAGTAATCATTTTGGTGTTGTAGTCACTTTCCATTAGCGTGGTGACTCGTCGTTAAAGAGCGAATCCAATTACATTAAAATAACTGCTGTTATTCTGTTAAAAGTGAAAGAATGTCAGCTGTCAAGAATAATCAGTTTCACTGGTTAGCTATTTTTGTCTATTTATACCCTTGCACAATATTGTAGTACATGACGTTATCCGCCATAGAGAATTTCTATACGGAATCTAGCTTAATTGAATATTCATGTGAGTAATTCTTTATATTAGCTACTTCTGTTATATTGCGTTGAATATGCTTCGAACGTTGTTACTTTCCTAATTTCTGATGTGTAAAATGCAGAATGTGATGTA
Source organism: Lepisma saccharinum (assembly GCA_022664845.1). Classification (NCBI taxonomy): domain Eukaryota; kingdom Metazoa; phylum Arthropoda; class Insecta; order Zygentoma; family Lepismatidae; genus Lepisma; species Lepisma saccharinum. The sequence continues at coordinate 2,300 of JAGDQP010071170.1, read as the reverse complement.
AAATCAAGGAATGGCGTGAGTACAAGGACACAATGCGTAAGGGCATGTGTCGCACTCAGATTACCTCTTGACTTTCCATCACATTATATATTCTATGTATCCAAAATAAGGAAAGAAACAGCATTCAAAATACATTCAACACTATGTAACAGAAGTAAATTATATGGAGAATTATCGTTATATGTTGCGTTAGGTTACTGCCAATTTGTGAACTACATGCAGAAGTTGTAATCACGATATTTTAAGAAGCCAGAGTTTCACTATTATGCAGGCCTACTAACTAATTTATAATTTCACATCATGACCTCACTCAGATTTTAATTTTTCTTTGTACTAATTCATTTTGATTTCATAAGATATCATTCGGACAATCTTCGTGTTCCAGAAAAATCTAAAATTACTATCGCCAATTAAAGCTTGAATTAGAGACGAGATAAATCTACCTACCAGATTGAACACACTAATAAAAGGTACACTATTCTAGGAGGATATAAAATATACATTACAGCTTTTGATACATTACTGGTAGTAACACCTTCCGCTATTAAGCAGCAGTTCCCAACATAATTCGTTCACGGTAATGTCATTTTGCTGAACATAACATTGTTATCATCTTTCATTATTTTACCTTCAAGTGTAGTCGTTCTAGTCAGTACAAATTATTCTAGTTGTACGGTGTGGCATCATAAGTTCACAAGACCTAGCACGGCTGCATCTTCCCGCACTACGAACTACGTACTAGTGCACTTGCGAACTTAGCATTTTTGTACCAAACTTGTGACGTCATTTCCTGGGAATTATTTACTTGAAGTACGCACTATGTAGCTTTTGGATACGGCCCAAATACCTGTAGACAAAGGACTACCTCCGTCGAAATTCCAATTTGTATGTAAAATTAGTATAGTGGAATGAAGGAAGATGCCACACATTTGGTCTAGGAGCCACTGTGGAGGAATTAAATGAAACAGGAAAGCAAAATTTTGCACATATATATTGTGAACATTCGTGTTCACACTGATAAAAGTACATCAAGCTATATGTATACATAACGGATATATGATCCTTTAAGCTGACTAATCACAATAGACATCTTACTCAACACATCAGTGTAAGATTTCCACTCTTTTGGGGGATTATGCGTAATACATTACAATTAAGATATATTACAATAATAATGAAATTTAAATGTGAAACTTCATGTCTACATTCTCTATAATAGACTAAAATATATGAACAAGTAAATATCTATTTCCCTCACGTCAAAAAATATTTGTTATCATACCAACCTTGAAAGCGCAGCTTTTCTCCTTTACGTGATAATGGAACATCCACTAATTTAAAGCAGAAATGCTCTTACGTATCGTGTGAAATAAAGAATAGCTCTTTTTACGTATAGCGTACATTGTATTAAACATGCGTCAAGTAGCTTAGTTCGGTTAGTAGAGCATTGGCTTCGTATTCAGTAGGTTCTGGGTTCAATCCCCACTGGAGTCATCTTGACTGAGGTTCATCCTTAGCCACACAAGGTTAATGCTGAAATGGTGCCTTGGAACTAGGCCCTGACCATCCTTTTCCCACATTCTCACCCTACTTCTTTTCCGGCCTGAGCCATAATTACCTAAAGGCTATAAAAGTCTTTAAATTCTCATGAATACGTACGCAGACTATCAATTATAAATGTCCTTATATGACTACATTCTATTCAAGAAATTTCAAAGAAATGAGTGTCTAACCAGAAAACAGTCTTATTTGATGCAATGCGTTATGCCGTGGGCATCTATCTCCATCTTCGGGGCAAGACACCACTTCACCTGTTTTCCGTCACACACATGACTTCGTTGTGAAATAGTCTAAGCAAGTACTTCAGAGTCAACAGTGCCCTATTGAAGTGCATTTTCTATTCTGCCATAGAATTTAGCCCAAACATAAACTGTTTCCTATTTTTCGAATGACTTGCTTCTCCTCCACGTGACAGATTACACTACAGTTACTACAGCCCTTTAGAGAGCCTAGGGACTAGTTCAGGAAGAATCAGTTCAGGGAGCAATTTTTCTTCCCACATTACACGTGCTTTCTCGCCTAACGATGAATAATGAACAGAAAATGTTGTTACCAGTGTCTCATCTTATCAGCGTTGTTATTGTTTGATTTGATCTTTAGTTCGAAATGAGAATGCAGCTTTTGGAAACGGGAGCTACATTATCGCGGATCCGAAACACGTTCCAGTTTGTATAAAAGGCTGTGAGATGTCCACTACTTATCGAACTTGGAACTGTAGCATAATTATTGAACTTTATGAT